>JASSUY010038865.1:0-63753 GCA_032466535.1 Forpus xanthops
GATCATCTAGTTCCAACCCCCCTGCCATGGGCAGGGACACCTAACACTAAACCATGCCACCCAAGGCTATGTCCAACCCAGCCTTGAACACTGCCAGCGATGGAACATTTACAACTTCCCTGGGCAACCCATTCCAGTGCTTCAACACCCTTACAGGAAAGAATTTCTTCCTCAGATCTAGACTTTTCCTGTTTAAGTTTGAACCCGTTACCCTTTGTTCTGTCACTACAGTCCCTAATGAAGAGTCCCTCCCTAGCATCCCCATAGGCCCCCTTCAGACACTGGAAGGCTGCTATGAGGTCTCCACGCAGCCTTCTCTTCTCCAGGCTGAACAGCTGAACTGTATCATCCTATCTTCATAGGGGAGGTGCTCCAGTGCCCTGATCATCCTCATGGCTTCCTCTGGACTTGTTCCAGCAGTTCCATGTTCTTTTTGTGTTGAGGACACCAGAACTGCACAATACTCCAAGTGAGGTCTCATGAGAGCAGAGTAGAGGGGCAGGATCGCCTCCCTCGATCTGCTGGTCATACTTCTTTTGATGCAGCCCAGGGTATGATTGGCTTTCTGGGCTGCAAGAGCACACTGCCGGCTCATGTTCATTCTCTCATCGACCAACACCACACCTCTAAGTCCTTCTCCTCAGGGCTGCTCTGAATCTCTTCTCTGCCCAACCTGTAGCTGTGCCTGGGATTGCACCGACCCAGGTGTAGGACCTTGCACTTGGCATGGTTGAACTTCATGAGGTTGGCATCAGCCCACCTCACAAGCGTGTCAAGGTCCCTCTGCATGGCATTCCTTCCCTCCAACACATCAACCGAGCCACAGAGCTTGGTGTCATCGGCAAACTTGCTGAGGGAGCACTCAATCCCACTGTCCATGTCACTGACAAAGATGTTGAGCAAGACCGGTCCCAACACCAATCCCTGAGGGACACCTCTTGTTACTGGTCTCCAGCTGGACATTGAGCCATTGAGCACAACTCTTTGCATGTGGCCATCCAGCCAGTTCTTTATCCACCGAATGGTCCACCTATCAAATTGATGACTCTCCAATAACCCAACCCTCCAGAATTCCAAACCATCAACAGCATAGTCATTTACAAGAAATTCGGTATAAATGTTGGCACTGAACAGAAAGATTTTTCACAGTATAACTTGGTCAATCCTTCCAGATATTCCAGAAAAAATAGCAGAAGTAGCAGTGTGATTACAGAAGTTGTCATTTGCCTCTAGGAAAGAATCCTGACTTCCTACATGCTTCATGATGCCTGCACGACAGGCACAAAGACAGCCTGGGGTTAATTGGTGGAACAAAAGCCAGTGTTCTGATTTACTCAATCTATCCAGCTGTACTGGTTTTGCTTTTTAATCTAGTCAAGTAGATAAGCAGAAATTACACGATCCTGTGATGTGGTGAGCTTTAACTGCAGATTTTGCAGCACTCTGGAAATATTAATCAGCTCCTTATCAGACACAAATTCACATGTGGCTGGACTCTGATTTATGCTTTTATTATTAAAGACAGAAAGAGGTAAAGGAGCAGTGCTGTGACTCAAAGTGAATTCAAGGAAAAATTGTCAGGATTTAAAGAATGCCTATGTTTTCCTGAAGGGATGCATGCAACACAAATATGTGTGTGAACCTGGCTGCATGTGAGGGCACTTAGCTTTGTGTGCTGAACAGCATCCTGGGATAGGGCTTTCCCAGTAATTTTCCATGAGGAGCTGCACGCTGGTGTTCAGTCAGGTAATACTGCTTCCCTTCTTTGAAACAGTGGAGCTGAACGAGGTCGGCTTCAAGTTTGTGCGGAAGTGCATCAACGCTGTGGAAACGAAAGGTAAGCTGCTCGCCCTGGCATAAGGAGGTGCTGCTGTCCTGGCATTGCTGCCGGTGGCCTTGGGTTGTGTTTTCAGCAGTTGTAGTGGTGTTAGTCCAAAAAATGAGACTCTGACTTTTAGCTGAAGAATGCATGCCAGAGGAGCAGAAATCCTGTGTGGTCCAGAATGTTGTTATACCACATTTGGTTGGGATTGAATTTCCCCCTTTATCCTGTTTTCATTCATTAGTCTCTTATCTTTGGCTTTAGAAAACAGAGGATAGCTCTGGAATTCTCCCTGTACTGGGGCACAGGCAGGGGATACCTGGGGTACAGACCCATTTTGTTTAAAGTAGCAGGACAGAAGCAGGTTGGTGTTTGACAGCTCACCCACTGGTCTTTCATGAAATGCCCAGCCTGTGCCAGCACACATGGCCAACATGAGCTGAAGAACAAAGATCACTCCAGAACAACTGGATACTCAGGCTGCCACAGGGAAAGGTGCCTGGTTTAATCTCCAGAACTTTTAGGAAATGTGACCAGCTAAGCCCTGCTGAGGTGGGGAGGAGCAGGGCAATGAGACCTTCCTCTCAGAACCAGGTGGATCCAGCACTTCTGTCTTTTTTAACACTGGCTCACATTTTGAAAGAATCTGCTTGAATGTGTTTGCCTTTTGTGACTATTTGAGTAAGTGTGTGTCAAACAGCACTCTCCAGAAATGGCACCTTTTGGCAGGTAGGACTTGCCAGCCCAAGGGCGTGTTCTGCGCATTGGGTGGGCTCCCCTGATCATGACGTGATCCTGGCAGATGGTCTGAGTCCTGCTGCATGAATGGCCATGCACCACATCCTGCCCATAGCACACCATTGGGCAGTGTGTGGGGAATATCCTGGGGCAGTTCAGGATGTATCTGCACTTCTGCAGAGCCAGCACCCGACAGCAGGACAGGAATTCCACTAGATGGGGCCTTTGGACTTCTCACTAGCTGGGGAAGACCCTTCTTAATGCTCTTTGGCTTTCTCCTGCTTAGGAATTACCACGGAGGGCATCTACCGGACTGTTGGCAGCAATATTCAGGTGCAGAAGTTGCTGAACGCCTTTTTTGGTAAGAATTAATTAATTATTCTGCACAACTAGGTTGTCCTGGTTTTGTATTGTTTTGTATTGACAGAGAACTGGGTTTTGCAGTGAGAAATGTCCGCTGTGGTTTTTGACCCCTGTGGCCCCTCGAGGCACATCTTCCCCTTCTTTTCTGGGCTTTCTGCTGCAACTGCATTTATTTGTTCGTAGCACAACCTGCATTTAAAGTTAATTGAGCAGCAGCAAGATAAAGGGAGGAAGTGACCCTGGGGCAATGATCACAGGCCTTCTTCCATCCTGTGCTGAAAATATCCAGGCACTTTGGAATTGCATGCTGGGAACACATTCCTGTTGCAGCCTTCTCATTCAGGACATTGGCAAGGAGAGATGAGCCCTGGCCCTTGCCCTGTGCCCTGTTGCCCCTCCTGCAGTGCTGGGGACTTGCCTGGCTATTTGTTGGGAGGCTACCATGTCCCATGGGTCTGACACACAGGTGAGCCTTTTCCTCCATGGATCATGATGGAGAGCTGGGGTGACCTCTGCAGAGAGGCCTTTCCTGTGGTGTGAGGTTTTCACTTGGAAAGACTGGGATACCTCACCATGTGCAATGTGCATGTTACTAAGGCAATGTACGGCTTTCTGCTGCAAGCTTTTCTGTGCACTGATTCCTGTATTTCATATAAGCAGGTAGACTGGAGGGTATTCTTAATAGCAGAGATGGTTAAACTCTCTGCAGCAGGTTGTGGGGCTCAGCAACATTGCTTCTGGGCTGGGATCTGGCTAAGACTGTCCTGCCCATGGTTCTCATAGGCTCAGACAGGCAGGGAGCCCCTTACATGAGTCCTGCAGGGCTGGAGCATGGGGCAGAAAGCAGGTTCACATTGATATGTGTTCCTCATGCTCATGCCTGCTCCCTGCTCAAATATAGAATCATAGAATAGTTAGGGTTGGAAAGGACCTTAAGATCATTCAGTTCCAACCCCCCTGCCATATTCTGTAAACTATTGTTTTTCACAGTTGTTTACTATTGCTTTTACTATTGTTGTTTTTATTAAAATGGCTTGTTTGTGCTGATGTATAGCTGTGCCTGATTCCCTTGGAGCCATATTTCAGACAGCTTTTGGTTATGCTTGCCTGATGGCTACTTTTAGGCTGAGTTTTCATTGCTTCTTGATTCTCACCCTCCCTGTGAGTAGCTTTGTGGTTTTCTCCTTTGAATCCCACCAGTGAGTGGCTTTTCATTTCATTTATATGCACTGGTCTGGTTAACCACTTGCTACCCCACTGTATATGAGCTTAGGATGGAAAGTCCAATGCCACAGAAATAACTGCTGTAAAAGGCTTTCATCCTGAGCTTCAGTAAGGAGATAGATTTTTCTTTTCTCTTCAGTCCTGTTTCTTTTTAAAATAACTCATGCATTTTTTTCCCTTAGTCCAGCCACCCCCATTCTCCACTCATGTCCTTCATCATATCACAGAAATGACATGGCTGTTTGGTGAGGGTAGGTAGGAGCAACATGTACCTCCATGCCTCCTTCTTTAAGCTACTTCCTCTCCAGGCAGCAAGAGGGGATGTTTCCAGAAAAGCCTTCAGGGGAGTAGCTGTGAAGGAGAGCTGGACACTTAGGTTATTTTGGATACCAGAAAGCTTGTCTTGGATGTGTGGAAATGTTTTATTCTGCCAAGCTTGGCTGTGGTGGGAAAAAACTAAACTGTAGAAAATGTTTCCTCTCTTAATTTTCACTGCTGCTTAAAGTTTACCTCATGCTTCTTCCTGTGTCCTTATTTAGCACTGCTCCCCAGCCTTTCCTCAATACTGACACTGGTACTGCTGTTCTGCTTCTTCAGCCGTGAGAATCAGAAGCTTTCTTACTGTGCTGCTGTGGCTTTGTTTGTCTCAAGAGTGTTCCCTCCCTGAGAGCATGCTGTTCATTAACAGCCTCAGGACAGACCTTACTTTAAAGCCATTTTGTTCTTCCCTCAGATCCAAAATGTCCAGGGGATGTGGATCTCCAAAGTGGCGATTGGGACATCAAGACGATTACCAGCTCACTGAAGTTTTATCTCAGGTAGTGCTGCAGGTCTCACCTGCCCCAAGTTGGCAAAGGAACTTGGGCCTGATCTGGTGAAAAGTGGAGTGAACTGCCAGATGTTGACACCTGGCTGTTGGGAGGGGTAAAGAAGTGACAAAGGCTTTGGGAAGATGAATGGATTTTTTCAGTTGGTTTTGGAGGAGGTTTGGTGTCTTTTCTTTTTTAATTGAGAAATATGCCTGCTGTAGAAACACCCCATCCTATGGGAAAAGCTGTTTAAATAATACTGGCTGGGGACAAGATGCCACCTTGAATTGGTGGTGCTGGACAGTGAGCAGGTTTGCCTGTTGGTCCTTCAGGCTCAGTCAGGAGTCGATCACATTGCCCTGCCAGAGCTGTTTTCTTTCTGGTTGTTGCAGGAACCTGTCAGAACCCGTCATGACATACAAGCTCCACAAAGAGTTGGTCCTAGCTGCCAGTAAGTCCTGCCGCTGCCCTGCTGCCAGTCCCTAGCCCTGCCCTCCCCAACCAGTGTGCATCAAAGTCACTTGACAGAGCTCTGCCATCCCAGCGCTTGAGTATCTGGCTACTTTCCCCTGTAGAAAGAGGAGTGACCCTCTCTTTCAAGTGTTTAACTGTGGTATTTCTTCCCTTCACTGTTGTTGCAGTGCTCTTCCCTTCAACAGGGTTTCATGGAGAGTTGGGAGAGCCAGGGGATGTCAACTAATATGAAATCCGCGCAAGTGCCCCAGAAGAATTGTTTCTCAATAGTATTAATGTAAAAAAAACCTGTGAGGGAGTGAGATGTGCTGTTGCCATGCAGATAGATAGGTTCACCATTTAGGTTGTGAAATTTATGCTGGAATGTGGAATCCATAGTGTCTACCAGTATATGAAAGGCATTTTTCTGCTGCAGCTCTTGGGACTGAGCCACTACCACTATTAACAGAAGTTAGCCAAGTACCGTGTGTGGAACTGGCCAGTCCTTGGCTGTCCTGTTGTTATGGCCATTTCAAATAAGCCATAATAATTCTGGACTAATTGCATCTTTGGAGCCAGCGTGATGGGAAGGAGAGTGGAGGGATACAGGGAGTAGGTCATATCCCTCAGCATGAGAGTACTGGCATTTGGAAATTCAAGGCACACTCAGAAACATTTTGGATTAAAGCATCTTTCACACCCCCATGCCTCCTTGAACTCACCGGAAAGGTGGGAGAGTGCCCACCTCTCCTAAGCTTGGACCTCTGGAGAATTAATAACACTTGTTCTTAGAAAGGAAAATTTTCCACCACTATTGGTTATGCTGAAGTCCAAGATTTAGTAGTTTCATTGCTGGCTAAACCAGTGATGCCTAGGTATGTGCAAAACCATAAATCCTTCCCTATCCTCCCTCAGAAATGCTCACCATTAAGATTCCCAAATACTGAGGTCCCACAATACTCTTTTCACACTGAGTATTTTAGTTTCTTGATTATTCGTGCTTCTAAGGGTGACCTCTTTGAGTCAGAATCTCAATTTTATTCCCTGCAAGACATTTTGCCATGCTGTTCAACATTACAGCTCTCTGTGCTGATAAGATGCTCAGCAGAGAGTCTTTGCATTCCCCGGGTGTGCTGGTGTGTGGGGTGAGGGTGCGAAGGGCAGGTCCCATCCGTGCCCAGCCTGTTTACTCAGCCACACTGGATTCTTTTCTTCCATTCTCAAGCTTTGTTTCTTCCACTTTCCACTTCATTTTGTTTCTCACAATGATTTACCCTGTTGCTATGTAATCTCACTTTCCTTCTGCCTCCTATTGTTGGGTTTTTCCAAGCAGCCCTATGCTGAAGAAGGAGCAGCTTCCACGGATGTTCTTTGGTTTTGTCTTTATCTATTTTATGTATTTACTTTGAAAGTGGTGGGTTTCTTTGTATTACCTTTCCAGAATCCGAGAACCTGGATTACAGGCTGGGAGCCATTCATGCACTAGTCTATAAGCTACCTGACAAGAACAGAGAGATGTTAGAGCTCCTCATACAACACCTTGTCAAGTAAGCAGAAGTTGTTCTATAAAGCCAGAGTAAGGGAAGTAGTGGAATCAGCAGAACAAGCCTTTTTTTTTTCTGTGTCAGCTTTGCAAAATTATATCCATCACAGTCCCTTTAGGAATTTACTTTCAGACTGCACAGATGGTATGGTTATCTTTGCTATCCGCTGCATTAAGTGTTGCTTTTCTTCCTAATTGCCACTTTCACCCCCTTTGTGACACACACCAAGCAGGAAATTATTTTAGTGTGAAAATACCCTCTGACAGCATAACTGTAAATTGTCATCTCTCACTCCAGTTAATACAAGGGTTAGGTCTCAAGCTCAAAAGCAAGGTAGCAATCTGTGTGCAGGTCAGAAAGGACCAGGGCTTGCAGAATCAATGACTTTTGTATGGCAGGACTTGCTTTGGACTTTTGGAGTTGTTTTCAAAATGGGACTGTTTCAGAAATAAGCAGGAGTGATCTGGGATTGTCAGACCTGACACTCAAAGGTGAGTGCTTGGCTCTCAGTGCCATGCCTTGTCTTTGAGGCAAGAAGACCTGGCTGGGGGTCCTGGTTCCAGCCTTTTGTGCCCATGTTTGTGTGGTTTTTAGAAACTTTCCTGTGTAAATGGCAGAGCTACGGTCTGATGAAGCTACCACTGTGCTTGTGGTTGTTGTGTTTATTCGTTCAAGTGTTTATGCTTAAATTCTGATCCCTCTCCTTTCATGCTGACAGAAACCTCTTTAACACCAGAGCTACAGGGCAAACCCAGAATTAAACTCAGAATTCATTCCATGTCAGCATCAGAGTTTTTCTCCTTTGATCTACTTCTGGAAACACGTAGTACTCACCTAGGTGGTCAGTATTTCAGTCAGTGATTGGTGCTGCTCTGCAGGTGTGCACAGTCCTGGCCAGAGAGAGCTGTGCTCTGTGAAAACAGTGGTTCTCTCAGAGAAGAAGATGCTGTGTAAAGATTAATTGCAAAACTCCAAAGTGTGCTCCCTGCATTCAGTCCTCCTCCTTCAGAGGACAGGAAAAGTAAAGCAAAAGTCAGTTCTGGATAAATAGGATATCCCAATTTAAATTGCTCCTTTTGTGTGTCTGTGGCACAGATGACTTTTGATTGCAGACTTAACAGAGGAGCTGGGAATGGGAAAGGATCTAATAAAAATGCTATCAGCATGTTGTTCTTCCAAACCGTTGTCCGGGCCAAATGTGCTTGTCAGAGCCAAAGACTTGATTTGTCTCTGAAGGGTTGGGAAACAAATTCTCCTAAAGCAAAATGAAGCAAATTGAGCCACTGATTCTTACTATGTCATTTTTTAATTGCTTGGAATAAGATCTGTTTGAAAAAAACAAGACCAACCAAGCGAACTAAACCCTATTCCTTCTTTCCCTCCTCTTTCCAGCATATGTGAGCACAGCCGAGAGAATCTGATGTCACCGTCTAACATGGGGGTAATATTTGGACCTACCCTTATGCGTGCACAGGAGGACACCGTAGCAGCGATGATGAACATCAAGTTCCAAAATATAGTGGTTGAGATCCTCATCGAGCACTTTGGGAAGGTACAGGCAGCAGTCCCGGAGCCGCTCCACACAGCTCCTGGCTGCTCCATCCTGTTCATGCAAACTGTTGCTGTGGCAACAATGTAGCACTCTGGCTCCTTCTGGAATCTCTTTAGCGGCTGGGATGGTTTTCTGTAATGCCGTGTTCTGAAATGCTTCAGAAGGAAACATAGTGTAGCAGATATCTTTCCTCTATTGCCTTTAGCTAGTTCTGAAGGAAATCCTGAGTCTAGGATCTTTTCTTTTTAAATAAGAGGAATTTTTAGTAAAAAAAAGACACCTCCCAAAAAAAAAAAAAAAAAAAAAAAAAACAAAAAAAAAAAAAAAAACAAAAAAAAAAAAAAAACCAAAAAAAAAAACACAACCAAAAAAAAAAAAAAATACCTATTCTATATCTGAGTATTTCAGGACCTTATGCTTTCCTTTTCTGAAGACAGGATGTAGACCAGCGCATAACTGGTTTCAACAGGCACAGTCCAAGATGAAAAACTATACAATACAGGGGAGAAAACCCCAAAGCAAACAAATATTGAAAGGTTGATGAAAAAACTCAGCAGTGCCTATGATCTGTTGAGGTCCAGGCAGGCCTGGGGAGAGGAGATGCTGCCTGGGGTGGAGCTATCAGAGAAGACTTGAGCAGGTCCTGTTGTGTGGGGCAGTGCTCAGCGTAGGGCAGTGCACCCTGAGGAGGCTCCAGCAGTCTTTGCCTTTCATGAGACCTTTGCTGAACATTTTTTGTGTGAGAGCATTGCCTGAATGCACAGCCTGGCTTAGTTTGCTGTGGTGGGTACTGAAGACTCATATATAGACAACAGCTGCTTTATTGTGTGGAATTTTGTTTCCTGATGTAAAGCAGAGTTTTCCATTGTCTCCTGTTTTTGTGCTTCCTCCTTGTACTGTCTGCTACAATTGCTTTGGGTTTTCAGCGTGGCTGGGGAATGATAGATCTGTATGCAGATTTAAAAACTTGAGCAGCATTTGCATTCCAGTCAGCATAGCAGGGACAGATTTCTTTCCTGGTAACAATGCTAGGTTCAAAGGAGTGAGTTTGATCCTTCAGCTTTTTTGTAATACTTTACAGAATGTCCAAACATTGTATTAGGTTGTATTCTATTAGAGTAGGGAAAGTTTGAAGTCATCCTTTAAAGGACATTGTTGTGAGGAGATTGGGATAGTGCTCTCAGCAGACAGGGCAGCCCACCTGCAGAGGTGAAGCTCCCTTTGGGAAGAGGAGGCTGAAACCAAAAAAGCAAGGTTCTTGCAAAAGCAGATGTGGATTTGGAGCAACCAAACAAGGACCAGATTGGTGTGGGATTTGGTTGTGGTGCTGAGGATTGAAATAAGATAAATGGGATGAAAGAACTCGGAGAGACTTTTGAGCATGCACAGAAGAAACTCATGAAAAACACAAGCCAGTTTCTTTGTAGATCTCTGTTGATACTTTTAATAAGTTCCCACAGCAAAACAGTGAATTGTTTGTGTGCTGGGATCCTCTCACAACTTGCTGAGAGCTGAGCCTCTGCTTTCCCTCTTGTACAGCCCATGGTGCAGGCTGAGTCAACACATCATCTATATTGCCGCCTTCAAGAGATGGAATTAAATCTTTAATTAAGCTAGGGGTCTCTGCTTGCTTTTAATTTCTTCAACGATAAGGTTAAGTTAATAACATTTATTAGATTGATCTTGTAAGTTCAGCTCCACAGCTGAAAGTGTCTTCAGCTCACACATGAGTAAACACTTTAAATGAGTCTGAAGGAAGAGGGGAATGTGATTTATATGGTGTGATATGAAGACCCTAAGGACAAAGCAACTATTCGTGAAGTCATTGTGGGTAATTACTGTTTCCACAGCTCATATTTCAGTTAAATTAAAAAAGTTGATGATCCTGGAAATACTTTCTTCACTGTACAAACTTAAATACGAGGATCTGTCAATATCTTTGTACTTTCAAGTTGTTTAACTTGGATTTTCATTTAGGAGGCAGAAGCAAAGCAGAGGCTGCAGCCACATCTTAAGAAGAGTAGTTTGCAGTGGAAAAGCATCTTATGAAAACAGCATTCAGTGGTGTCTTAATAAGCATCCATGAGGAACGTACTTAATTTTTTTCTTTACAAAACAATATTGGATTCTTGTCAATATATAGGATTGAGGTTGATGTTTCAAACAAATGGCCCTGCTGCAAGTAATCATTTGCTATTTTAATAATACGTGAGCTTCTGCTTTTAAATCATGGGATGTTTCTGTTACAGCAGATTCCTCTGAATCCAGGCAGAGGGAATGCACACAACCTTGTATTCTGAAGCAGAAAAAATGTACTACCCCTGCAAAGGGCAGAGCCCCTCTTGGCATTAAGTATCAGCAGCCACCATGTGTCATCAAATAGGGAAATAAAAGCAGCTGAAATGACCCATTTGGGGTCAACTGGTCTTTGTCCTGAATGTGTTGTTGTTCCTCTCTTCAGAAGAGAGACCTCACTACCAGCACATGGTATTTGTACCGAGCCTGCTGAGGGGAAGCCTATGCAGCCCAGGCTGGGTGCGGTTCAGGTCTGCCCTTGCCCAGGTGAAGAGACCAGTGTCCACTCTCACAGTAGTACATGATCCCTGGTCTTCAAAATCAAGAAGGTTAAAGTGGATTGTGTTTTTCTCTCTCATCCCCACTTTAGTTTCCCAGAACTGCTTTTTGGTTGGGAGAAGAAAGAAGATACTTTTGATTTGAGTTACAAAAATGTAAATCGAATCAGAATCTTGAATTTCTTCATTTTAAAATCTTTATGAGTGACATAATAAAATTGTTCTTCCATAACAAAGCATGAAATGAGAGAGCAGTGACCCTGCTTGTCAGTGGGACTAGCACTCCTGCTTGTCCTCTGAACTTGAGCCATCCCCTGCCAACAGCAGGAAGGGACCAGCTCCACATTCTTCCAGGGTGGGCTATGCAGCCTCTGGTCTCAACAAGTCATGCCACTCCATCTGTAGTAACTCACTCTAATGCCTGATATAAATTCAATTAATATTCATGGAAAAAACGCAAGAGCAGTTGGGTTTGGTCTTTAATGTGGTGGTTCAGATTTTCAAGAAACTGCCTGGAAGCTTAATTCTTTTTCATCTCTTAAAAAAAGCACTGACTGTTAAACCCAACCAAATAGGTACCATATCACCAGTGAGAAAATGAGATGAAACTCCTTAGCAGCATTGTTTTTATGCCAGTATTTCATCCAAGGTAACTTCATAGTGCCACACTCTTCATTGTAAGCCAAGAGCTGAAGGGTTTTTAGCATTAAATCTAAACCAGTTTGTTTGGGTGCTTTCCATAGATTGCATTGCCTCACTGATGTGGAAATCTTGATGTTTCTCAGAAACTGTCAGCTTCAAAGCTCCCTTCTTCTCTTCCAGGATAATTTGCTCCTACACATTTTGTCTGTTTTGGCAATTTTGCTGCATTCATTAGCTTAGTGCTGCAGGAGGTGTGCAAGGTGCAGAGCACACAGCCTGACTGGAGGAATACCAACAGTGGGACACATGTATGGATTTGTAACTAAAGCACTGGCTCTGCTTCAGCCCCAGCAGCTGGGGCTCTCCTGGGTGCTGCTGACCTTTGAGGGCAGCTGGTGGGCATTGCCTGTCCCCCTTCAGAAAGACTCACAGGGATGGAGTAAACAGCTGTGAGGGCCCTGCCAGGTTCTTGTGGGCTGTGGCTGATCAGTGGGGCAGCCCTTGACATAGGCAGTGGGTGGGCACTTGCCCGGCAGGAGCTGGGTCTTTGCTCCTGGTGTGGTGTGCTGTCCTCAGCTGCCCGACATGCCATGGTGCTTGGCTGGGGAGGGGGGTCTGAACCATACACTGCTGGAGCTGTGGGGCCATGAGGAAGATGTCCAGGGTGGCCACCATCCCTCTCTGTGCTGGCAGGTGGACCTTTGGCTGGAGGTGCAGCAACAGCCCTTTCAGGTCAGGCCATCTAAATGTTTCTGCCTTTACAGATCTACTCTGGCCCACCAGAAGATACCACGGCCCCACCAGTGCCTCCTCCAAGAGTAGCTGCGCGGCGGCATAAACCTATCACCATTTCCAAACGTCCTCTGAGGGAAAGACCCATCTTCTTCGGTGCTTCTGTGGAAGAAAGTGGAGGTCAGTCCAGCTTTTCACTGGTGCCTTACCTGCCTCTCATCCCTCCTGTTTCTTTTAGCACCTTTCAGAGAGCAATAGGGATATCAATCACAGGACTGCACTTCCCAGGCCATCAGGGAAGTGAGGGTTGTTGTTCAGTGAGTAAGGAAAAAATCCTCACACATAGGCTGCATCATCTCACAAATCAAACTCCTTGGGAGCTCTTTTTCCCATTACTTGCAGCATTCTCCATTAGCTTAACTAAGAGGTTTTGCTTCGGAGGCAAAAATCCAAAGTGATGTAAATGCAGCCGAGGAGCATGAGTGACAGAATGAGAGTGGAGGCTGTTTGCTGCTGGATCCCTGTCTCAGTAGACCATGGCAGTCCTGAGAGGAATGGCAGGGCCAGCTCTGCCCCTGCTGATTGTACATTTGGAGCAAGAACTTTCTCAGGACCCAGTGACGGTATTTTCTAGACTAAGTACAACTCAGCTGTTAAATTCATTTGATTGTAAGGAAATACTGAGGCACTTGTTATCATATTGAAGGGCACATCATGCTTCTCTCTGCACCTGATTTTCTGTAATTGTCATTGCAGGCTGTGCCCTTGATCGCATCATCAGGGATGCAGTCTTTTCCTCTGTTAGTTTTCAGAGCTTTGATGATGTTTTGGGCCTAATGCTATAAGTGTACTTTTGACACTGGCAAAACATGATTGATACAGATTGCTCATGGAAATCACAAGACTGCTCATGTAGTGGGAGATGGCCTTACATTTAAATATTTCTCCAAACTGGAATCAGAAGCACTAGCATTTGCTGCTCCAAGGCTGCAGGGCGCCATTGGTTTCATAGAAGTGCGTCTGCATCCCCTGCCCGGGCTGCTAGCACAGCAAGAGGGATGAGCTGAATGATTTTTGGAGGGATGTAAAAGCATGGTACACAACTTGTCATGAGCAAGAGCGCTGGAAATTTAAAAGAAACCCATAAGTATATTCTCTATATTTTTTCAGCTTTCTTCATGCCTCAGCATTTGCATGAACCTCTTGCTGTTTGTGTTTTGCTCAGGGTGAGGGTCTGTCCATTCCCACACACACGCACGCATGCTTGTCCCTTGGTACCACAGGAGCTCTGTGGCTCTGGGGCAGAGACCACCATGCTCCATGCTGCTTCCTAACCCACTGTCCTGTTGGCTCCACAGCAGACCGGCACAGCCAGACCCCCAATGGCAGTAGCAGCACAGAGGTCCCCAAGCCACTGCACCGCAGCCGCCTGCCTGCACCTCGTCTGGGGGGAGATGAGCCAGGGCTTCCCCCTACCAACGTCCGGCCTCACCCACGCACCGAGGCAGAGATGGGGAAGATGGTGGCCAGGCTGCAGGATGGAGGAGTGAAGTCGGCCAGTAAGACAGCCAATGGTGTGGTGGCCAGCCCTGCCCTGAGGACCTCTACACTCCAGGCCAAGAGACCTGCTCCCAGACCAGGAGTATACGGTAGAGAGGGTGAGCCTGGGGCTGTGGTCCTAGCTGAAGCAAAGGAGAAGGAATGCCATTCTCCTGGGGAAAACTCGAGGCACCCAAACCAGCCTTCCCCATTGCACATCCTCCGCTGGATTGACCGGGGCATGTGGTGGGCTTCTCACCTTGAGTCCTTTTGATGTAGCTCAGCAAGAGGGATTGGAATAGCTTGAGATGTGGGCATGGATCCTGCAGTCCCAGGGTTTTATCAGGTCTTGGCCTCCTGGCTTGTCCTGGTTGATTTCAGACGGTGGGAACCTTTGTTGCATTGCTTACTGGGGATGCAGATGCTGCCAGGTTTCAAGGCAGCCTTCAGAGCCGGTGCTGGTGCTGTGCCGTCCCTGCTGAGCCCATTAGATGCTGCCAGCATCAGACGAAATCAGGCTTTCTATGCAGTAGCTGAGCCCCTTGTGCTAAGCTCAGCCTAGCTCAGTGGACTCATATAATTGAGGCTTGAATGGTGATATAAAGACCATTAAACCCAAAGCAGTTTGTATCCAGTCTAACCAGCTATAAGCAGTCTGGATTGCCAGTGCTTTCTTCAACGGGATGAGGAAATGGCTAAAGTCACTTTCACATTTTAATTTCTAATGGTTGTGTCTGTCAGGCTGCCTATGATGCAGTTTCTGGTTTATTGAGGCCTTACTGGGAAAGTTTATTTTAATGGTTCACCCATTGGTGTTAAATAGAAATGCTTACTATCTGTATTCTAATAAGCTTTATAGAGACTCTGGGTTGCTGTCTGCAGGACAGCACACATTGCCATAACAGCAGGTATTTGGTGCTGAGCTTTATAAAATACTCAGACAGTGGGGGAACATTTATTCCTTTTTCACTTAACCCGTGAAAATTTCAAAGGGTGAAGTGAATAGCAAAGTTGGCTGAATCTTGGGGAAGACAAGTCACTGAGGCAGGAACCCCTGCAAGCAGAACAGAAGGTGGGGGGAGATGATGGTTAGTGCCACTGTCTGAGATAAAAACTCAGAGGAGCAGTGGCCCTGGACTGCAGGAATCAGCAATTTGTGCTGTTCCTCTTGCTTCTGAAGAGCAGCACTGCACAGGTTTTGATTAAGAAAGCTTGTCATTCCCAGGCAATATCATCTTTGTGGTCAGCAGCTATATCAAGTTTGTCATCACAAGGTTCAGCATCAGGCCCTCTTTCTAGTGCCAGGAAGGCTGTGCTGGGGCAGGTGGAATGGGAACTACCTTTTTCTGGGACTCTTTCCCTAAATCCTGGCTATTAGCCACTGTCAGAGTGAGGGCATTGGGGCAGACAGACAGAACTAAGCCTGCTAACTTGTTTAATGCCTCTTCATAAACGTCTGGCCCTCTACTAAAGCTTCATACTCAGTGTTCATAAACTTCAAACTTGCAGGTGAGTGCGACGGTGTCCCTAAGCCACGATCCCATGGCGATAAGCCCGTGATAACGCGTCCCCCGGTGAGACCTCCAGACCCACCATGCAGGACTCCTGTCCCTCCAAAGCTGGAGCAGAGGCCAGATCTGATAGCAGGAACAGCAGAAGAGACACCTTCATCTGTGTAAGTCAGCAGCCCTTGGCAAGTGTGTGATACCTGGGGTGGGCAGCTCAGCCCAAGGTTGCTGCCAACACCAGTTGGCTTGGGGAGCATGCAGGGGGATGAGATCAGCCCATGCAGCAGGAGTAGAAGCTGGTGTCACTTAATGGCAATTTTAGGAGAGGAGGAAGAGAAATGCCACATTGGTTTCCAGTTCTGGTGTTGCACAATAGCTGGAGCTTGTGGACATCCCTCCAACACACATGAGAGTGCAGTTTGAATGACATGTTGGAAAGCTGTCCAGAGGGCACAGCCTGGTTGGGGAGCCATGATCACAGCAAAGACAAGCACATGCAGGAAAAACAAAGCTCTGAACCTTCTCAGGTACAGCCCTGGGACTGAGCTTTGTCCCATTGCCTTCTCTGCTATGATGAAGCTGGAAAGCCTCTCTCTGCCTGGCTCTGAACAAGCCTCTCAAATGAGGGAAATACAGGATCCAGCTTGGGTCTTTTTTAAGGAAATTGTGTGAAGTTCAGCTTCATCAGATTTCTTTCAGATTTTAAAGAGACAGAAACCTTGCTAGCTTCAATGGAAATCAAAAGGAAAAAAAGAAATAAAGAAGAGGGTAACTAAATACACAGGGATCTCAGCCCAGCAGCCAGGACTGTAACCTGAGTCTACTGAAGATCTTTCTGCTGCTGCATATCCAGCAAGGACACACATGCCATTCCTCTGCCATCCCAGCAGGGATGGAGTACATAAAAATTGAAGGAGAGTCCATAAGAGGTGATAAATGCAGGTTTATAAACCAGCGTGTAGGAATACAAGCAAGAGCACGGAAATAAGCAGTCTAGCCAAAAGTGATGAAGGTCTGCAACGCCAGGGCAGTGGGAAGACAGAGGGGAATAGAGCTGGCAGCATAAGGAGCATGGTGGCTGCCTCAGCAGAAAAGTCATTAGTCAAAGGTAATAATCTTCTGTGTCTGCTAATGCTACTGCTCTTTTCCCTAGCATAGAAGAGATCTAATTAGCAACTTGTCTTATCAGATAACTGGAGTGACCTCTTTTGTTCTTTTTGCAGGGTGGCCTCTAGGACAAAGTTCTTTGAGACAGCTTCCCAAAGAACAAGCAAGTAAGCCTGGCACAGAGAAGCTGGCATATAAATAACTGCAGCCCCACTGCATGAGGTGCTCCTTCCAAGGCAAACCAAATCAGCTCAGGAAGTCCCAGTCCCAACTTTCTTGCCTTGTTCTCATGGGCAGAAGATGGGTCTCAGACAAAATGCTAGAACTAAACTAAGAGCACTAAGTGTAAAACGGGAATCCAGATACAGACTTGATAAGTTAAATGCAAATCAACTAAGTGATAAATATATCGATGGATTCCTTTGATCATGTGTGTGCATTTAAGCAGTGTAGTGCACAGTGTACTCCTCAGCCTTTGCAAACTGCAGAGATAAGATCATGGGAGAGATGAAGAGGGCTGGTTAGATCACAGCAGCTGATGAGAGATGCGAGACCAGAGGATGGTTGATCCTACACCCTTTATGTACAGGCATAGCTCCACCACAGGTAGGGTGGGATGGAGTGACAGCTTGGGCATGGATGCCTTTGGGCTAGGCTGAGATGGGGAACTTTGGATTGTGAGGAGTATGCTTTGTGGCAGCAGTTTTCATTTGTAATGATACCTGCGCAAATAAGCTTAAGTTTCCTGCTATTAAAGATTGCCAGCCTCTGCAAAAAAGTGCAAGCAGGTTTGAGTGTAAGTCTGATAAATGTTGAGTGCACTTGCTATATTGCAGGATACATCCCTGACATGACTGTTACCCAGCCCTTCATTTAGGTTTGGGTCTGAGTTTGAGCTTGCTTATTGCATTGATACTTTTTCTATATTCTTCTACTTCCTTCGATACAGTTCTTCATCACCACAAGGCAGGATCCCAGGTGATGAGAGCTGAGGCTAAAGGTAATTGTGGCAACAAACAAGATAATAAACCAAAACCACACGTGTAAGACAAATTTGGCATTTATGGGGTGGTGGGAGTCCAGTGGAGGCAATGGCAATCTCAAAAGAAAGATCAGGAGAAATGTTCTTCCTGTAGGAGAACCTGGCAGAAGGGAAAGGTAGTGACTCGAAGTGGCCCATGCTCAAGGGCTATTATGGCAGGGTGGAGTAAATCTGCTGGTGGTGCCAAGATCTGGGCTTGCTCTGGTTGTGGTTTTGCAATCACTGATGAATTTACACTGCTGCATAGAACATGCTTGTTATCTTCTTCCAGATTTGTAACCATCTCAGCCCAGCTGGACCCAGGAGATTTTCTGTGGTTGTGAAGCAGACATGTCATAGCGAAGACTTTTCCAGTTCCAGTGTCCCTGGAGAGAGCTATCTTACTGGACGATAATTTCAGAGCATGCTGTCATAAGTGGCTCAAGAAATTAGAAGAGAGGGAGATAACGATGGAGAGAAGACCCTACTCACACATCTGTGTTGAACTGTTCCCAGCCCTTCCACCTATCCTCTCCTGCAGGCTGTGAAGGATGCTCATGTGTGGCCTTGCGGGTGACCATCAGTCTTTGCAGGGCTGTGGAAAGAACAGCGAGGGACTAGAGTGGCCATTTACCTGCTCAATTTTTGGGAAACGTACCTTGGCAAGGGTGACCTTAGACAGATATTGGAGTCAAAACACAAGGGGCTAACTTCTCAGGCTTGGATGCAAGGGTAGAGCAACTGGAGTTTGGGTTGGCCCCTTGCTGCAAGAAGCTCCTTTATGTTATGTTTTCCTCGCTCAATAAGCTATAGTGTGCTATAGTGTGTTTTTCAGTGTGTAGGAGAGCAGCATCTTTACTGGAAATGCTGTGCTAAGGCAGGCAGGACAAGAACTGGGGGGACCATCATCCTTAGGTCTGCAGGACATCTCTTCATTTCCTCCCTGGCATCAGCCTGCCCCTGTCCCGGAAAACCATGCCGGCAGACATGGCTGTCCCAGGGGGCTTTGCCTGCCTCATCCCCTGCCTGTTCATTGACATTCCAGTTGGGGCTGATCACATCATTCCAGCCAGCATTGGTCAGATCAGCAGCCTCCAAGAGCGCAGCTGGAAGAAGGAGGCAGCAGGCACTGCTCATCCTCCTCCTCCTCTTCCTCTTCCTCCTCCAATATGAGCCATTCTCCCACCAGATCTACTTCCCACCAAGAAGTCTCTATCCTGGGGTTATTCTGGTGAGCCAGTATAGAAGTGATGGGGAACTGATACTCACTGAATGTGGGCCAAAGCCCATCATTTTTCTAAGAGGCACCCAATTTCTTGTTTGCTTGTTATATTAATTTCCAATCCAAGAGATGTCCAGTCTCTTTTCCTCAGCAGTGGCTCTGTCAATGATGCCCTTCATTCTGGAAGGTTTCTCCTAGCCAGGACCACCCCTAGTACCCCTGTAACAGCAAAGGCTTATTTGTGGTTCCAGCTTACACCCGGGCTCAGTTCTTCAGCTGTAAATAGGCAATGAGCAGTTTCTCTGCTTCCTCTCACCAGCCCAAAGGTGACTTCTCTGTTCTGAATGATTTTCCTTGGGTAATGGGAGCATTCCCAAACCAGTGACCAAATATTCCCTTTAGCTGCTTCCTGAGTGCTCCATCCTCTTGAGTGCACTTGTGTCCTACCTGGTGCAGGTTTGCCGGTGGGTTGCTGCCATGGTCTTTCCCGTGCTGCCTCCTGACCTTGCCTTGTGTGTGTAGCTAGTGTCTGTCTGCTCCACTGCTGAATGTAACTCTGGTGTTCACTGGCCACACACATATTGTGTCAATGGTGCTTCTGCTCCCTTGGGCTTTGATGGTGCCACAGCTGCTCACTCCTGTATCCTCTGTGCTTTGAACAGTGGCGTGTAAAAGTGACTTTAAAAGACAGAAACCCCAGTGGTATCAACATCTAGACTGTGTTACACACTCTGGCATCTCAGGGCTGTTCAAAGCTGTGGTGAACCCTTTGTGCTGCACCCTCTGGCAGGTGGCTGGGAGGTGTGGGCAGCACTGAAACAAAGCACATCATAGTGTTTATCTGATCAGGTATCTAAGAGAGCACTTACGATGGAGCTGCAAGCCAGTGAGAATGAAGTGGGGGAGAGGTGCTCAGACCAGCCCAGGTGGCTGGCAATCTTCTCCAGCCACCCAGCAGAGAAACCAGTCCCAGGTATCCTGCTGTGGGGAGCACTGGGGCTTGAGCCTGCCCTTTGGTGGCTGCATTTTTCTTGGGATGGCTGTCCCAGAGGTGTCAGGCCAGGGACTCATCCACAGAAGGACAGCATTTTGCTCTCTGGACTGTGCTTTGAAAACCCCTTGAGGCTGTTGGTTTGGGAAACACACAGGCTTCCATAGACATGGTTGTCTCTGGTGGTGCCTCTGCATGTGGACCTGGAAACAATGGCCATTGCATCTCCCACAGTGCTGGTGTACAGGCAGCCTCATGCTCACCACCCAGCACAGACCTCTGGGACAGAGCTGGGGATGTGGGAACAAAAAAATCCAAGGGACTTTGGTTTTAATTCTGGTGTTGTGGAACAATGGAGGGTAGCAGCTTATTAGAAATGTATTTCATTGTGTAATTTTAGGCATTTGTCACACCTGTATCTGTGCTGGTTTTAACTCCTCTGTGAGTGCAGCTGAAGGCTGGGACCAGCAGTGGAGCAGTAACAGGGTGTTGGGTTGTGCTGATGGAGGGCTGTGGGGTGCGATCCTTGCTGCCATCGCCACAGGAGCAACACAGCCAGGAACATGGGATTCACCCTGTGCAGCGTGGGAGGGCACCCACACGTTTGCCACTACAGCCAGTTTGTTATGTAAAAGCATAGGTTACTTCAGGTGTTTATAAAATTGCCATGAAGTAAAAAGTCCAAGTGTGCTTTTCTCCTTCTTTAAGCAATGCTCAAGTGTTGCCACACTGCAGCTGTCCTCTGCTGTGCAGGTCTGACTGCTCTGGTCCCATGGGCAGCAGCCCATGGACACAGCAAGGCAAGACGCTGTGTCCTTGGGGCTGATGGAGACCTACTCGCTGCCAGTGTCTGCAGCCACAGCTCCAGTCTGTTTTGAATTCCCCAGATCATTCAGCTGCTTCTTCCAGCACAAACATCTTTCTACTTATAAAGTGCTCACTGCTTTGTTGAGGGGTTTATTTAATTTTTTTAACCTAATATTGTATAGCTGGGAAAAGCTGCAGATGAGTAACTGCTCCAGTGGTTTCAGAGGAATGAATTCAGCTCTGGGGTTGGTGAGGGTCTTTGGCTGGACCTGGTATCCTTCTCTGTGTCTTTGTGCAATTATTTCACACCATCCCAGCCCTAGTATAAGGGTGCTGAGCTTTGCAGCATGAATCCAGGTTTGCATGCTTGGAGCAGGTCTGTGACTTGCCCTGGCTCCAGTCCCTGAGCAAGCACTGCTCCTGCTGAGCATAGTCATGCCTGTGGTAGGGGGTTTGGAGCTTCGTGAGCTTCGAATCCCTTCCATTCTGTGACTGAGAGCAGCAACTTGGGAGCTTTTGGTTTTTTTTCCCCTCCTTTTTTGGTTCTCTGAAAGGTTTCCTTTGGGGACCATTTTTCCAGGGATGGATGTCTTCAAAACAACAGCAAGAAAAGAACTGTTTTCCCATTAGCCCTCATTAAATTATTACAAATTGGAAGGAGCAACAAGGCACTATCCCAACAATTCTGATGTCCCCACCCACAGGTGTGTGGCTCATTTTGTAGTGGAAAACGTTTTGATCTAACCTGAGCAAGAAAGAAATCTTCAGCATAAGCAAAACCTTGTAGGTTTGTATACAGAGAAAAGACAGCACAATCAGACGATTCAAAGCTTGAGACTGGGCCCCAGTGAGGACTTCCCAGAGGAAGAATCTGGAGAGGTTAAAGGCAAACTTCAGTAGACACATCTGTTTGATAAATTTAGCATTGAACTGTACTTAGTGGAGCACAGACATCTCGAATTTATGTGCTGCACAGAGACTCATAATGGCTCAGGAATCCACCCACATGGGGCTTTTTGCAAGATCTGTCTTCTACACCAGGCATTTTGTTGGCAGCCGTCAGCACCATTACTTGGCCTATACATCCATAAAGAGTCAGACCACCAGAAAAAAAAAATCCTGCAATTGGCTTGAAAAGTCAGGAGATGCTCTGAACCAGTGAGTGCAGCAGTGTTTTCTGTTTTCCTTATGGAAAAAGGGCTTTCACAGCCTTTGTCGGACTCTCTGATCTCTCCTAAAAGGCCGAAGTTCTGGAGATGCCTGAATCCATATATGAAACGTTGCCATTCCCATGGAGGCTTAGAGAAATGCAGTCCTCTCTTCTCTTCCTGAGGCATTGCCCCCAGGACCTCTGTCCTCCTGCAGGTCAGACATCCTTTGCTCTGTGCCTCTGCCATCCTGGCAGTGTGCTGCCATGCCCTTGCAGTCACCCTCCTCCGGTGGGGACAGGACAGGGGCACACAGAGTCCTGCTCACCCTCTCCTTGGCATCTCCCCACAGGCTGTGGTGGGAAGCAGCAGGAATGCTGGGGAAGGAGCAAACCCCAGAGCTGGCTGGTGTTCCTCATGTCAAGGGCACATGGGTCAGCGTGACCCTGCTGAGGTCTGCAGCCACATGAGGAGGGCAGAGCAGCTCCTGGTGCCTCTCCCAGCCCCGACCACAGCTGTGGTACCGGCGCAGGGCATTGGGACAGCACTTTGGATGCAGGCTCCAGCTGAAGCCTGGTGTTCTGTTAGTCTGTCTCAGAGGGAGCTGCAAAAACTTTTGTTACGCAAACTGGAGAAACTAACTTAAATTTAAAGGACTTTCATAACAAACAGTTAATTTGATCATGACTACGCCCTGTCACATCTCAAGGCTGGGAATCCTTCACATCTGGTTTGTAGTCCCGCACATTGTTCACAACTGCTTTAAGTACACTACGAACAGCTTTAGACCGATGAGAAGCTGGTGCTCTGGTGTCTCCTGGTCCTCTTTCCATTCTTTGGCTGGGTAAGATACCGTGTCAGCTACAGGACAATTCAGCAGCTGGATTCTGAACCCCTTGAGCAGCACAGAGACGTGACACATGTGCAGACACCAGCGCACCTGTAGGCACGGCTCACCACCATTTACTCAATGGAGAAAGGACCAGTGGGGATGGGAGACTGCCTGCAGCCGGCAGAGCAGGAGGGGAATGCTGCCAATGTGGGGCATGGTTGGCAGTATGTGGGTGTCCTGCACAGGGTCCCCCCTGTTGGCATGGTTTGGGCTACGGTCCATCCACATCTGAACAAGCCTGGCATGCAGAGCATCTCCCTTCCCCTGGCTTGTGCTAGCGCAGCCTGAAAAGGTCAGTGCAACCCCAACGCCGATAGAGCCGGAAGGCTGCAGGGAACCGGTTGCCAGTGCAGCTGTATCAGTGTTAGCAGTGCTCCCAGAGTCCTGGGGAGGTAAAACCACTGTTGAAATGTGTGTTTAAAGCAACTCATGTTTTAGGAAATGGAACATTTTTTTTGTTGTTTTAAAGTATTCCCACTGGCTGTTCTAAGGACAAAGGCAAACAAGCTGCTTTAAAGCACAGAACTGTTTTAGGTCTGCTTGAGATCTTTGAGGCCAAGAAAAAGCCTAAAACAAAGCAAGATTGACTCAGTTTCTGCCATTCCAGCCCCCCCTCACAGAAGATAGCCCCAGCCCAGCCTGCTGCATCCCATGTGCTGCCCAGGCTCTGAGCAGCCCCATTTGTTCAGCTGATGGAGTAGGTCAGAAAAAGGTTCCAGCTGCATTTGTTATCACAGAGGTCCAGTAAAGGCACCTGGCAGCCTGCCTGGGCCAGGGGCTATTTGCCAAGCAGGCCAGGAGGGTTAGAGCCCAGAGTCTGCAAAGACCTACAGAAAAATGTACCTGGCAGCATGCAGCAGGGCTCTGCAGCCCTCTCCAGCCTCCCAGCAAGTCCTCCTTTCCAAGGGGTGTTGCTTTTTCTAAGCTGAATGGTTATTGTGGACATTATGCAGGTTTCTGTGCACTGCCAGGGACAGAGCACTTGACCTGAGCATTTCTCCCTTCCCTCTGAGCTGCACTGAGTTCCCTGAGCTCCTGTCTCTGCTGGAATGGAAGGCCTGGAGAGGGTCTCACCCAGGTCAGGACTGCAGGTTTACCTGGAGGTAGCTGTGTATCCCATACCCCTTTGGGCTACCCCTGGCTCTGCTGCATAATGGGGTTGGCAGCTTGGACTCCGCTCTTTTGCAGTCACAGCAGCGATGGAGACACCTGAGAGCCTGGTTGTGCCCAGAACATGGTCCCTGGCCCCTGCTTGGCTGGCACCAAGTGTCCTGTCCTCAGGTTGTGGTGATGTTATGGGGCAGAGATGGGGCAGCTCTGCCAGCACCAGCAAGAGAGAGCTCATGTGCTGGACCAGTAGCTCTCGAATGTCCCAGGTGACACTGGTGGCCACTGGCTTGAACATGGTGACAGGCATCTGAGATAGCACCACGGCTCATGAATGGCATGGGTTTCTCCGTGTCAGTTAGGGGTGAATGTTGAAAATAGACATTCATACGTAACTGTGACTCAAATAGAGGCATGGGACCAGATCCTCTGCAGACGACTAAACAGGACGCTACTCCACATGGGCAAGGCTTTTTGTACCAATGTCCTGGGTTCAGCAGTAGCAGTCATTTTTCTCCTTAGTAGCTGGTGCAATGCTCTGTTTTTGACTTTCAGCCTGGGAACAGCGTTGATAACACCCATGTTTTCAGTTGCTGCTCAGTAATGTTTACTCTGACCAAGGACTTTCTGAGTCTCGTGCTCTGCCAGGGAGGAGAGGAAGCTGTGAGGAAGCAGAGACAGGACACCTGACCCAAACTGACCAAAGAGGTGTTCCATACCACAGCACATCATGCCCACTATATAAACTGGGGGCAGTTACCCAGAAGGGAGATCACTGCTTGGGTAGGGCTAGGTATCAGTCAGCAGGTGGTGAGAAGTTGTATTCTCTTCCCTTGTTATTTCCCTGATCATTATTATTATTGGTGGTAGCAGCAGTGGTTTGTGTTATACTTTAGTTACTGCACTGTTCTTATCTCAATCCATGGGAGTTACATTCTTTCGATTCTCCTCCCCATCCCTCTGGGAGCAGGGGGGGAGGAAGGGGGGGCAGTGAGATAGCAACTGCATTGAGTTATGGCTGCACTTAAACCAAGACAACCGATCAGCACTCTGCTTTCAGCCTGCAGGGTACTGGTATATGTACCGCTGCTGCACAATTACACACTAGATATTGACAGCTACTTGTGGACTAATGAGGTACTATTTTTTTTCCCAAGCTCTTTGGTTTGTTTCACAGTGAATAGAATCTTGACCCTGTGTAGCATTCACATCTGTGCCTTGAATTAAAAAGCAGGAAGATAAGCAGTCTTTTTTATTACTTGGGAGAACATAGGTTAATTTTATGAAGAAGTTCCAGCATAATGGATTTACAAGTGCTCATAAAGATAGTGAAAATAACAAGAGGAGGAGGACACTGGCCTTTATTAGCTGCTTGCTATAAGAAATACAATAATCAAATGAAATTCAATTTAAAGGACTCAAAGACACACATAGAATCATAAAATAGTTAAGATTGGAAAGAACCTTAAGATCATCTAGTTCCAAGGATTAGTCAATTGATGCGTAAATGAATTAACAGTTCAGATATGTAATCAATAGCAAAATCTGACTGCGAAAAACAGCCTATGAATGACCCAACATGCAGCCTCATCCACTGAAAAATGACCTGCTTTTTCCTGGCGTCTTCAACAGCTAATGTTTGTCACACTGGGTAACAGTTTTCATGCACGTTAACTGAAACAAAGCCAAAAACCACGCATTCAGCAGTGTTTCAACAAACAAGATTCTGCCTTTATTGTACTTAGAACAACAGATTTTAAGATTACAAAAAGAGCTCAACACCAAGCGTGCAGGTCTGCCCTGTGGTACAGCACAGGCTGAGGGCTTGCATGGGACCCAAGCATGGACTAAACCAGCCAAGAAGTGAATGTTTTCATTTCCCCTAGCATAATTGGCTTTGTCTTTATCCCAGATGTCAGGCAGGCTTCCCTCTGGTTATGAGAATAAAAGTCCTTCAGTCCCATATTGTGACTTCTGAGTCACGTTTATCTCCAGGGCATCCTCTTTCACACCTCACTGGCCAAGGCAGCAACACCACTGCTCTCCGCTCTTGACAATGTAATGTTGTAAGTCTCTATTTGCCTTATTTAAAGCATTCCGTTCCAATTTAAAAAAAAAAAAAAAACAAAACAGAGGCAACAGTCCAACTAATGTCCTTCTCTAGAAACAGAATTTGGCCTCATGTGCCACTGATTTGGGCAAAAACCTGCCATCTCTGAAAGGTGACTGAAAAAATGCTGCAACTGTAATATGGTTGCAGCCACAATAAAGCAACCTGTGTATGCTCTGGCCTCACTGCATTACTTGCAGAGGCTAAAGGTTTGCAATGCAGCAAAGTCCCACCAAGTCAGGGCATAGACTTCTTCTGTGTCACACATAGGAGGAAGCTGAAAGCTCAGCCCTCATCTTGGAACCAGGCCTGGGGAAATAACTCTTATTGTAGCTGAAAAGTCTTTCTGCCCGTTCTGTAGGCTACTTGAGCTTTTTCTTTTGGTAATCCTGCAGTGTTTGCTCTATGACTTTACTCAGCTATGGTGAAACAAGCAATTGCAGAGACATTATGCTTTGTACATTCATGAATATAGCTGTGAGCTGGGAGTCCTCCCCAGACAAAAAGGCACCAGCAATGAGCTTTTTTTTTGGCTTATTACAAAGAAAATAAAATATATCAATATAGAGAACTCTTTTCATTACAGAGACATGTCAACAAATAAAACCAGCATAAAATTGCCACAGAACACAAAATACCCAGCACAGAGAGCAGCTAATTATAAGTTTGCTGTGGGTTTAATGTGGTGCAGGTGTTTACTTTCTGAATCACCAATGCAGGTCCCCTGCCATTTCTAAAGGGAATGAGCAGAAGCCCCTCCATGCTGCATGGGAGTAGGTGGGTGCAGAGAAGCTCCAGCCCCATGTGGCCACACCACAACTTGCCCCGGATCCCAGCATGCCTGTCCCTCAGACACACAAGCATCTTGCCCAACAGCCACTCTCCAGGAACTCCATGTCAGTTGATGCAGGGCACTGGGACATGACAGTGCTGAGGACAACCTGGCCAGTCCTTAACGACACGTGAAAGGCTTTCTGTGCCTCCAGCAGTCTACTTTGAAAGAATCAGAAAACAGCTACCATGCTGTAATTCCAAGATTCTGCCCAAAAGTGCAAAGACACTGTGCAGGCAAAGAGGGCAGAAATAAAGGATGCTCTGTTGTCCCCCAAGTGCAAACACTATCCCTGTCTCGGCTAAAGAATCATCTACAAGAAAGCTGGAGAAGCAGATATCGACACCAGACTACACCAGTGTATGTTCCCTTCATGCCATGAAGAGATGGACCTTTGAAAACTGGGCAATATCTAACCAGAAAAAAACATCAAACATTTCCATTATTACTGGCATACACTGACTTGTCTCCTGAAGAGTAGTTAGTTGCAATCAGTGTGCAATCAGAAAAGAAGCTCCCTTAGAGCATTATATTAAATAGATCTCTTTAGCAATATAAAGTGGGGCATGCTTTTATTTCACTATATATGTATGTTTAACAAATGTCATTGAAACATCTACGGAGAGAGCTCAGCAAGTGGAGTGGCAGCTGATGCAACAGGGAGCTGCAGGGACCTGTGCTGGTGGTGACCTGGCAGGGGAAGGGAGCGAGCCCAGCTGATGGGAGGCAGTGGTCACCTCAGGTACCACCTCAGTATCCCTGCAGACCCTGGCAATGACCTCAACAGAGCAACAAGAGTAAAAGGAGCATGTGGTGATGAAGGTGGTGAGCATCCTGCCTCCTCTCCCCAGGGCCGACTCACTTGGTATCTACTTTTGTGAATCCGAAGTGGGATTTGGAACCAGCGATGCCGAAGGGGTCACCCCTCCAGGGGTTCAGCCATCCTGAGGGAAGCCTCAGGGACAGTATTGACATGATTGTGAGGATGGTGAAATTCTCTTTGCTTTATTAAAGCAAAAGAAGACAAAAAAATGCAGAAGAGAACATAAAGTACAAAGATACATGGCAGGATGTGGACTTTGGTATTTCTTAAGCCTCATTTTGACCCAGTTCCTGCAGCAGTCCATGAAAATAAACAAGGAAAGTGTTAACACCCCCAGCAGATACACACACAGTTGCTCCTGATCTCAATTCCCGCACCCTCTGGTCACCACTCTAACGATGTCATAAGAAGTCAACATTTGAATGTAAGAGCTGCAGAAGTTTGTTCTGATGTTGAAGAGACAAAGAACGCAAGGACAGTGCCCACCTGAGCACAGAGGACCCCTGGGGTGCTTGTTGATGACAGCCTGGCTGGTTCCTGCCCGCTGGCCGGGGGCACCTCACCCAAGCTCCTGCCCCATCACACATCAAACCTGCCCACTCATGAGCTGCACACATCCCGCACATGATGCACAGGCAGAATCCCCTTCTAAAGGGCTTTTCATTCGCATTGTGCTTCCACCAGCAAATCAGTGTATGCAAATCCCTATTAAACTTGATTTCTTCCCAATCTCCCAGCAGAAAAGTACCCAGCACGATACCCCCACTAATTAACTAATGAAAACTTCACTGGCAAGAGCTTGTGCAAAATATAAAGCTCTCCAAAGGAGCTCTTCAGATTGCTCCTAAACATCCTGAACATCGATGAGAGAGAACCCACCCAGCTGTTCACTGTGCCCTTCTGCTTTCTGCAGAAAAGGTTCAGGAAGACAGAAGTGCAACAGCAGGATTTTTTACTGGTTCATTTGCAAAAATTAGTAGATCATATTAACATTTAAAATGCTTGCAGCCCTCTAAAATAGAAGCTTACTCAGAACACTGCCCTCCTGGCTGGCATTCAGGAAGGTTATCTGAGGGTTCTGTTGCCACCCACATGAAGGGGTTTCAAGAGGAGGAGCACAAGCAGAGCCACTTCCAGCAGAGGAGGAAAACCCATGACAAACTGTAAAGAAAGTTCCTCCCATTCAATAGGTTTAAGGGGTTTATTCCTACCCCTTCCCTTAATGCAAATCCCACAGAGTGACTGAAAGCTATCAGGAAAAATGTTTTACTGAGAGTTTACAACAACCCAGAAGTACCGTGATGGTGTCTGCCTGAAGAGCTGACAGTGATGCTCACCTCATGAATAGTCCAAGCAGCACAGGCATTAGTGATGTTTTCTACACAACACATGTGTGGCAATCAGTTGTCTGCAACCTCATTCCCTTTGCTTTTAAAGACACCTGACAAAGACAAGCAGCTGGTATTACACAGGGGGAATGTGTCTGATCAGTTCTGGTGGAGGAAGGGGAATGTAGACTTGCCACTGCATGGGAAATGGAGCCCATCAAATAAATCAGAACACGGGCATCAGATGGGCCGGTGTTTCCTTCTGAACTTGAGGTATGAAAACAGTCAAGCCTGACAAAGCAAGCCTGCATTTCTCAGATACTCCTGACTGCTGAGGGCCACCAGCAGCTGCAGACCGATCAGCCTTTGCTCTTTGCTGGCTGGGGACCAACCACCGGTCAAGCCAGGGCGCATTTATCCATCTTACTGTGAAGCTGCAGCCTGTGCTGCATCAGCCTATGGACTGGGCTCTGCCACTGCCACGTCGAGCTGTTGCGGGCTGGTGAAGCACATGAGACAGCGTGCTTGGGATGGCGTTCCCCAGGCTGCAACCAACCACTGCTATTAGCAGTAGCCATGTGCACTGCTTAGAAAGGAAGAAGGTCTCTTCAGAGTTTCTTTCGCAACTACCTGCAGTGCCACAGCAGCACCAGCCAGTCATCACAGCCACCTCCCAAAGGATGGGATTGACAGCAGGAATCCTGTAGCCTCACGGGTCCTGCAGATCCCAGCCCCACTGCTTCGGTCCTGGGGTGCTTGTCTGCTGGCATCAGGAAGAATAGTTGGGATGAATAGGAAACAAGTGATGTAGATGGAAACCCAGGGCCTGGGGACACCCAACGGGAGCAGAGCTGGTGAGGGGCTGAGCAAGGGCCCTGGCCGCCCACGGGAGGAGGGAGGAGCGTGAGGTCTGAAAACATCAGGCACTTGTGGAGGTGAGTACAGTTGTGTTGAAGGAACAACAGCTATTGAGGATGGGAATGTGACTGCTGAGTGCCTGGGGAGTCTGTGGGGCAGACCAAGATCCAGCTTGACTGGACATAGCAAAACCATCCCAGTTGGTAAACAGTAGCCATTCGTCAGCTTCGGGAATTTGGGAAGCACATCTTCCTCTCCAACTCTTTTGCTGACACTCTGTAACACTCCATCAGCTAATACTGATGCATAGGCAGGCATGCTGTCCAGAGCAGACCCCTCAGCAGCTGCATGATGGCTGTGTCAGCAGTAGGCCCTGCCAAGTCACCAGGCCATCTCATCCCCCAGCTCTTCTCTGTTTTTTCTACTGCAATATTTTAACTCATCTGCTTCCCAGCACCATCAACGCAATTTAAAAGTCCTGAAGGAGGCCAGTAAAGTAACACCCTGCACACTTACAGGTTCAACCTGCTCCTTGTCTTGTCCTGTTTCTTCTTTAAAAACCCACCAAGCCCAACAACTGCTGGCATTCCTCCTGATCACCCGTGCCCCGGCACACTGAAAGTCACTGTGGAAAACACACAAATGAGAGAGCACAGGGATGGTGGCGCTGCCACCGTATCACAGTCCCCTGTCCCAGCGCGGTGAGCCAGCCAAATCTAGGCAGAAGCTGAGGCAGGTAGCTCAGTTCAAGAGGTACCTCAGGAAAAACAGAAATCTCAAGAATCCCATCAGGACAGTTTGTCACCATCCATCCTCCTGGCACACCGTCTCTGTAGAGGGGATTCCCCAAGGCACTGCAGTACAGTAGTGCAGAAAAAATTGGCAGGAATTACTGAAATGGGGGTGGCAGAACTGGGAGGTCTCTCCAGAAGATCACTGTGTGTGGAAGTAGATAGGCTTGACTTTTCCAGACAGGATCTTGGGAACCTGCACCGAGATGATCTCAGCCATCATTTCGGGGTAGTCCACACTCACCATATGTGCTTTAATTAAAAGGTCAAATGTAAACTGGTGCAGATCCTTGGCAATCTGGGAGAGAAAGAAAGTTTGTTACATGAGGAGTCCCTAGGCAGTGATTTCTTTGGGAAGATAAGGAGCAGGTGTTAGCAGACACAGCCGGCCACGGCTGGACCTTGCCACAGTGGGACGTTCTCTGCTCTCTGGCCATTGCTGCCTTGCTAGCAGCTGTCACGTGTCTCGAGGATAAGCGAGGGAACTACACACCCTGGGAGCATGGAGCATAACTTGTTGTGGTCCTGCACACTCGGACATTACTGTGTACCACAAAACCAGGGATGAATAGAAATGTCACTTCTTTACTCCTACAGAAACCTGTCTTACTGTGCAGATGATGCTGACTTCAGTTATAAGTATTACTTTCTGCTTATAAACATGTAACTGTATAAGCATGGAGCCCTTCCCCACAGAAAAAGAAAGGTGTAGCTCAAGTGTCACCAGTACAACTTTCAGTCACAATTAGAGAATTTGATTTCACTGCTGTAATCAGAGAAGGTTCACCGGGGGCACTGAGATTTCGAGCTGTTCTGATAGGCTGACAATAGAAAAGTACCATCTACAAAGAGCTTTTCATTGCTAAAAATGGAAGCCCACAAACCCAAGCACTACAGTGGTTACTGCAGGGAGTGACAAACACAGGTAGCTCACTCCCTCAGTAGACTTAGTGCCCATCTTTTCTCTGTTCCTTAACTTGGGAGCACACTGCAATACTGTCCCTGCAAAGGTGTATGAGTTAAAAAACAAACCACAAAGAAGCATTGAATCATTGAACAGCCCAGGTTGGAAGGGACCTTGAAAGGTCACCCAGTCCAACCTTCCCCGGGAAAGGGAGCCTGGAGGACGCTATTTAGAACTCTGTCCAGCCTCGCATCCTGAAAACCTCCAGTGATGGGGACCATCACGATCTTGGGAGGTTGTACCAGTGAATGATCATTCTCACTGTAAAAAGTTCCCCTCTTATATAATTTCTTATGTGTATACATAGACATTTCACTGTCCTCTTACAGGATGCACGGAGTCCAGGACCTTGGTGAGCTGGTAAAATCGCCGAGAGCAGGAGGCAGGGTTCTTCCTCTTGCAAGCGATGATACGGTCAAGCTCCTTAATGTAATTCATTCGAAGTTCATCAAAGAGCTTCTGGTTCTTCAGGCCATCCACTGGAACTGGATGGAACATGGGAAGGAAACACTGATAGCTGCTCAGAGAGTGGAGAAACAGAAGAGCCAGAGGAAGGCTGGGGAAGAGGTCAGTGCAGACCTGAGAGCAAAGATCTGTCCACCAGCTCTGCTTCTGCTACAGCCCTCACTCTGATCAGCTTGCTGGATGGCTGCTAAGCCAAGTTCAGTGCTTGTTAAAAATAAGAAGCAGTATGACAAAATGAAGCACTAGTTTCTTGCCCTGCAGCTGATGCTCAGAGGCCCTGTGATGACAGGAGCTGAGCTGAGGAGCAACCTCCCACAGGAACTGCATGTGGAAATGTTGCACTGTGCAGGGGTGAGATGGGCTAGCTGCAGGAGCTGGGTGAGGACACCTGAATGCTTGACAGCCCATTATCTCTGAGCAGCTCAGCCTGAAGCAGAGGGGAGAACATCCACAGCCATCCCTTGTTAAGTATGAGTACATGCAAAGGGAAAGCATCAGATACATCTACAACAATACAGTGTACAGCAACTGGAGGTCTGCTGAGGAAAGGATGTGAGAACTTACTAATACTGAAGAAGAGTAGAGCCTTCATGCACAGGAACTCCTGCAGTGTGATCTGAAGCCACCCGAACTCCTGAGAGAGGTGCCGCATTCTGACACACTGGCTGTACATTCTGGATTTGTGCATCCGGTACCTGGCAGGGCAAGACACGTCACGCACAGCAAGAGGATCAAAGTGCTGCCTGCGCGATGTGCATGGGAGGAGACATGCTTTGCCCATCCCAGCAATCCAAGCCTCACCTGACACATCCTCTGTGCAAAGAACCTGAGCTCTGTCTTGGGAGATGCTGGCAGCAATAGGCTTGCACACACAACCAGAATGTTTTCCGAAATGCCTGCATGTAAGTGCCATCCGGAAATGGATGGCTACCTGGGACTTGCAGGGCTCGCCTGACCCTTTGCCTTCCTGAAAAGCAGCTGCAATTATTCACTAAGTGTGGCTATCTGTGAGGTGCAGGAAGCTGAGCTCGGGCCTCTCAGAGACAAGGTGTGCTTTTGCTTGCAGCTGTGCACTGTTGTTGTTCTGAAGCTCTTCTACTTTCATGTCAACAAACACTCCACAACTCTTAAGCTGATGGTACATAAGAGAGAACCCATCAGGAACTTGCAATAAAAGCTTGCTGCTCTTCCTACTCAGTTCAGCTGATCAGCCAAGCTGGAAATAGAAACTCAGATCCCAGCAAGAAAAGGCAGGTCTATACAGACCAGCCCTTTACAGCCAGCACCAGCTCTTGCCCAATGGAAGTCGAACCCACGGCAAGGTTGAGGGAAAAGGAAGAAGGACCCAGGAGAGGCACTGCAACTGTACATAGTGCTCCTAGAGATCACTGCAGAGCAGTTACAGGACAAAAAAGCAGGGCCTTCTTATGCTTTGTTGGTCAGCCCTGAAGGTACGACTACTAAGCTATACATTCCATAATGAAAGCAAATCCCTTGATTTGTTCTCACCTAGTCTGACCCAAACAGAACACAGTATTAGACTGTTGTCATTTTGCACTTACTCATTAAAGACCAAATCTGGAGCAAAGTAAAGCATCCTGGAATTAACGTTGGTGAAAGATCTCCAACCCATAGCAAACACCATAAGGCCCATCCAAGAGTACTGGATTATTGACATCTGGTCATCCACATGCAGGTTGCGAAATCCTGTTAAAAAAGGAGATTTTACAAATTAACATAAGGTTCCTTGCTGGTACTGGGACTGTTTTTCTCCAGCCCTCCTGCATTACTCCTGTGAGGACAAGGTTATCCACAGCCCAACCTCAGCTCATCCCAGGATAGACAGACACACTCTGGTGGCACAACCACAGTGTCAAAAGCCAGGTGCTCACACACCCTCATAACCAGTCAAAGCACAAACCTGCAACTGGAAGGGGAGAAAGAAGATTCCCAGGCATAAGGAAGGGATAAAGACCGGGTAAAGAACACAGGCAGAAAAGCATTAAACATGAAAGCAGTGAGAAGTGGCAATAAATTACATCCTCCCCCTGAGCGTCTCAGAGTTCTTCACAAATTGTATTTGAAAGCTCTGCAAGACCCAGTGAAGTGAACCAGCACCGTTCTACAACAGACTGGACAAAGACACAGCAGGATGGGATTTAGTGACTTCCTAAAGTCCCTTACGGGACATAACCAAACCTCAGTGCTGGCACCAGGTTTGCCCTGCAACAGCCCTTGTTTCTGGCACTAATTAGACACCCAGACCCACTGAAATGTACTGTGCCACATGCTTTGCAGACACAGCGTAACTCCCAAAGACTCTGCTCCAAAACATCCACAGTCACCCTGTGAGACAGTATGTAAAAAGTGAAAGAAACAGCTGATGAGGATCTGTTTGCTTTGTCCTGCTAACAGAAATAAATCAACTGGAGGGGAGCTGGAGCCCCAGCAACAATACAATTAACCAGATCACATTCTCCAAGCGCTGAGAAGCTGTCATTAAGCAATTGCCTCCTCTGGTGCAATTCTGGCACTCCAGGAGATAAGCCAAAACCCTTCAAATCAATTAGGACTTCATCAAATTTAAGCAAATGGATTGTAACGTATAATGCTCAGAGATGGCAAGTAACCACGAGGCCTCATCTCGTGGTTAACAGGCTCTGTCAAATACACAATGCATTTATCTAATGAATACGAAAATGAATAGGAAAATGAATATGAAAATGAATATGAAAACTTCTGCTGAATCGTAAGCTAAATAAAATATCAACTAAATTCAAATTAGTATTCCCGGATGGCAGTTAACAGCCAAATCCCAGGCGTGTTTACAGCACACACACAAACACCTCCAACACGGTACTTTTGACTAAATACTTTAAGTAGGCAAATGTGATCTGGTTTCAAGAAAATCATTTGTTAATTCAGTGAAACTTTAAAGCAAGTCCAACACCTCCAGTGCGTAATAATAACTCACTGAGGCAATTCACTCTTGTTTGGGAAGCTGTCAACTGCAAATGAGCACAAGTCGTGTTTTACTGCTGAATAAACCTGCCTTACATTTGTACACTTTTGTTCTAGATCACATATCACTGGATTAAAAACCTGAAGCTTGTGCGCCAGTAGCATGCCACTGAATCTGAACGGGTGATTTCTACCAGAGTGGTGCTCAGCTACCAGCCGAACGTGAACCTTCTGGCAGCCAGAGAGAAACTCATTCACAGCACACGAGTACAGACAAGGCAACTGGGCAGCTCCAGGACTTCATAAAATCAGCCATACTCATCTCTAGGACATATCTAAGTTAGATTTTCATAGCTAACTACAGTATTCCCTGCTATAAAAACCCCTTTCTATTTATCCAGTAAATTTGGTCAGAGATTAATTCACTGCTGAGTGAAAACGAAGCCATTCACAGTGAGCACTTCCTTGAATTTCCTCCTGCTCTGTACTTGTCACCATTCTCTTTCTCTGCCCAGACTTTCTGAAAAGATTGGAAACGTGAGTTCCTTGAAGAGGAGCCATGTGATGGCCCTGTGGCAGAGACTTTGGAGAAAGTATGCTGCGAGATGGTGTAGGGAACGCTCCCACACTGGCACCCACATAATGAAGATGAACCTTGTCTGCTACGCACTCATCCCCCTCAGGTCCCTAAGGTTGGGAGCTGATACCCTTTCCCAAATTACAAAGTTCTTTTGGGAAGTTCTGCTGAGTCCAAGAGGTGCTGTAGGGCCAGAACCACAAGCCAAGGCATAATGGAAAGGGTGAGGTGAGAAAGAAGACAAACCAAAGGTCTCTGATGTTTGGTTTCTCTTGTGCCTATGTTTTGGGAGCAAGGCCCATAAGTCTTACCACCAAAGATGAAACCTGCAATCTGCAAGTGACTTGAAGACAGAAAACATACCCATGAATAGCAAACTGTGAATTTAGCCTTAATTCACACAAATGATCCATCCCTCTTTAGCTGGGTTTAGCACCAACAGGACAAAGCTGTTGGGAACACCAGCACCGATGGCAGAACTTCCTCATCCTGCTTGCCTTGCCTGTGCAAACCAGCTCCAAACCCACCTCTGTAGGCTGCGAGTCTCACCTGGGGCTGGCTTCTCCTCCACCACTGATTACTAGCTTTGCACCATAGCTGGGGTAACTATTTGTTGCTCCTAATCTTTGCTATGAGAAGGATTTTAGGGCTGTTGTTCATTACCTTGTATTTATGTTCACTTTAAATAAAATACTTGTGCAAGCTTTACCAGTGTTTAAGGAAAGGTACTTGAATACAGCAGTTTTGTTGCCAGAAGACTTAAAACTGCCTTCTGCTTCTCCACACAAATAAGTTCTAGAAACACACTGGCTGAGTTTTCTAAAAGGAATCGTTGGTTCCAGTTTCTGAGCTAAATGCCTTTAAACAAAACTGTCTCTAAAAACCTGTAATTTCCTGCAAACCTTCCCCATCCAGACATCTTAAATGATGCACTGCCAGAATCACTGTAAAAGAAAACAAATACAAACTTAGTGCCATAATATACTGTTAAATTTCTTAGTACTGGCATGTTTTGAAGAGACCCAAATGAAGATTTCTTTGTATGGAAAGAAATCACAGTAAAATTAAAATCAGATTTACTGATGACTTGAAAAAGATCAATGCCATTTTGTTGTGAATAATCACGAAGCAGCAGAGTTTGGAAAGAAATTCTTTATATTTTTCTCTTGATGCAGTGCTGTGCCAGATTAATTATCTTCCTAAGAGATCAGCAGCTGAGCACACGTTACCATAAATAGCATTTCTAATATAAAAAACATACTGTGTATCTGGAAGACTTATTGTCTGAAGAATGAAAAAGATGCACAATTAATTGTACCCTTATAGTTAAAAGGTGATTTAGATATACTGTAAGGCCATATATTTGAAACAGAAAAGCAAGGGATGGCCTGGAACACCCCTAAAGCACTAATGCCAGGTCCACAGAGATTTTGTAATAGTTCTAGTAAATAGGTCCATCTCCCATGGAATATTTCCCCTGATGATTTGTGCACCTAGCTGCTGGAACCACAAAGGGCATTCAACTGTGGTGCTGGCAGCAGAGCCACAGCTCAGCTATTTTTGACAAGCTGTTTTCCTAACAGTTTTGGGAACAAACTGATGACTTTTCATTTGCTGCCAGTTAGAATGACCCTTAAACTAATGTGTTGGAGTGCTGATCGAAATTAGCTGTAAGGCCTTTACTGAATTTACACGTATGGAAGAGGGGAAAACACGCACTCCTTCCACTTACCTTGAAGTGAACAGATTTTATAGATTTAACAAGATTCTTTAATTCTGTGTTCCAACAGCTTCCTTGACAAGCAGTGGTTACTTAATCACTCCAGCAAAACCACAGTTTAATTCTAACTTCTCCTGTGCAGAATTTCAATTGCACAGAGTCCAAAGGGCCATACACTACGTTTTCTCCCCTGGAGGCTGGTATTGCTACTGCAGGCAAACAGGATGCAGAAATGCTGCTATCTGATGCAGTCTTGTTTCTAGACCAACGCTGAAACATCACTGAAAGAAGTGCAGCAACATCTTCCTGCATATTAATCACTCTTGCTATGCAGATGAGTTTTAATGCTGGATGGAAGATTATTCTACTGCCGGTGTTATCAGGCTGAGGCTACCTCCACTATGGGTGCAAGTTCCCCCTTCTCCCACCAGCAGTAGGAAAGTAAAAACCTTCTCCCTTTTACATTGATATACATCTTAACTGACAGACAGGGGAGCTTGTTTGCCTTTAAGCCACCGCTTGTGCTAGATGTGCTTCATTAATGGGGAAAGGGGAAGAGTGGATGGCATTTTCCCCCTTGCTGAGGACCATGCAGCACTTCCAGCAGGCAGTGTTACAGCAGTGATTGGCTGTGTTGCTTTGGCTGCTGGCCCTGGGCACTGTTCCTCCTCCCAAGCAAGCTGGGTTGCGCTGCTGTGCAGCAGGTCAAGCCCTCTACTCTGCTCCCATTGCACCTCACCAGCAACAGCATTCATTAAACAGCCTCTGGCTTTATATGAAACTGTGTGAACATCTTTCTGCTTTGATAAAAACAACCATAACCTGCTGGTTTCGACTGCTTCGGTTTTGTTTCCATTTCTCCTCCTACCTGCATTCACCCACATCACCTGAGCCCACTGAAAGCAGGGCTGGCAAACAACCTGCAGACCTGGGAAATGAGTACACTTCTGCTTTATTAACCAAAATGTAACTTAAATAAATTACAGAGAGCAAACTACCTCTGGCTATGGGGATACTGCAAGTCTAACCAAAAACCAAGGAAGATACAGTGTGTGCAGGAGGGGCAGTGGTGGGCATGGCTGCCCACAGTGGGATCCAGAACCTGCCCAAGCAAAGGGGCTGCATGGCCACCACCCACCTGGAGCTCCACAACAGCAATAGTACTGTAGTTGCTCATTCCTTCCCTAGAAACCACCAGCAGAATGACTAAATGGCAAATTTGTGGTTATTACTGTTCAACTGCGGTGCTGGCACACTGGAACTACTGGGGAAAGGTGCAGAAAATAAAGTGGCTCCTTGCCTGCTCCAGGCACAGTGATGCTAATGATGGGCCGACACCAGCTCTGTGGTTGGCAACATCCCACCATAGCTCCAGAAGGGATCCATGTCCTGAGGAGGGTGTAGGGGTTAAGCTGTAACTGCTCAGATTTAAGAAGATTAGAAATAATCTTGCCCAGATGCTCTCACTGGCATAGTAGGCACCAGCGCTGGGAGGCAGCAGTGCAGCAGCTGGCACCACTGTGTGCCATGGGGTTGGAGAGCAGGTGTAGTAACAGGACAATAAAAGCTTTTGACAAGGAGGTAGTTACAGTGAAAAACTTTTTACGAAGTACTCTCCCTTTCCATCAGCACTCCAGTTTTACAACAGATTGCCAGTCAGGTTTGGTGGTGTCTCCGTGTACTTTTCTGGAGGAATCTTGATGTCTGATGTAGATAAGCCAGAAGAGAAATCATGATTTGTTCCTGGTTTCACAAGATAGGTGAACCTTTTCTGACTCAAGAACATAAGAAACAGAATGGACTACTCTGCATTTACGCATATTCAGTCTAACACCCCTCCTGGACCAGCAGTCTGCCTACTTCCGGGGGGACTGCAAAATTTCTGGGAATGTTAAATGTCTAACTAAGTTCATCACCAGGTTTTGTCTCAGTTTCCTGTTTTGTTCCTATCACCTCAAACAAATAGTAGAATCCCTCTTTTCTGTGGCATTTCCTGAGGAATGGGGCCAGGGTGAGGAAAGCAGCTCAGAATCGTCCCCAAGCCCCAGTCTCAGGGGTGCTGGAAGGTGACCTGGATGACACTGCACCCAGAGTGGTCTCAGGCTTCTGTAATTTCACTTAGTTGGCAGGATTACAACTTGCAGACATACAGGCTGGTGAACTCTATGCTCAGAATCAAAGAATGTTCTCAGTGAAACCCGTGTGTCACCAGGATGTTTCTGTTAACAGCATCTGCTCACTATTACCATTCAGCCAACTCCCGGCCCTTACGTACTCCTCTCATACTACGACTATCAACGTCTCATAAATATATCTGTCCAGCCTGTTGCACAAGAGCAATCTGACTGCCAGGAAAAAGCCCTTTGGGATTCTGTATGTATCTCTTTTGCTACTATACAATTAACTGGCTTGTGAAATACAAAAACAGCGATGAAGTATTTCTCTCACATCTCCGGCCTCAGCTCTTTTCAGCCCAGATTCCCTCATCTCACTTTCCGATCATGAAGTGGCACACTGGTGATTCACCTGGGGAATTCACTCTTGTCAACACTTCATGCAGGTTATGGGACTGGCTTAGATAAAACCTCTGCCGGTCTGGAGAACACTGCCCTGGAAGTGGAGTGAAAGCTCTGCATGGGAAAGAGCTGCATGTCCACATGGTGCCATGTGCTGGGGTTATTAGAACCAAAGTGTAAGTTTTGACATACTTGTCACCCCTTAGTCACCTCTCCTACCAACCAGCCACCCAAAGAAGACAAACCTGATGCTGCCGCTGCCTGCTGCAAGGGCATATTGCACAGTCAGGTGCCCCAAGGAGCTGAACTGTGTGATGGGATGGAGGGATGCGGGCTGCAGACCACCTCCTTATAATCCACCCCAGTGATGCATGCAAGAGGCTTTAGGAACATACCAAGGAAAAGCGTGGAGTTCTTAGTTGTTCTCCTTACCTGGCAAAGCCTTTGCCCATTTGACCACATAGATCAGCTGCCTCTCCCCGAGCTCATTCAGGCTGGTCAACAGGTTGGAAAAGGTGTCTGGCTGGCTGTTGTCATGGCCAGCACACACCACACCAGGCTCAATGGCCTCCAGGACGTTGAGAAAGATGGGCTGGCACTCATACCCATCAATGCGTGTCATTACCATCTTGGGAGCTTGCTCTTCTGTGGGGCTGGATGAGCTGGCTGCCTCCACTTCATCTTGTGTCTTCAGGTTGCCCAGCTTCTTCAGCTTGCGGGCTGTGGGAGTGACACATTTCAGTGTAAGGCTTAGAATTAAAAAAAAACAGCTTGAGGTTTCCTGGCCTCCAGCTCCAACATTTATATTCATGAGGAAAGGAAAACTGATGACCAGCAACTACTCCTTCAGTGTGTGCCACCCAAAGAGTGCCCCAGTACTGCAGACCTCACACAGGGGCACAAGGGGCAATGTACAAGGAAATCCATTCATCTAACATGGAAAATAACCTGCATCATTTATGTTCTCAGCTGTGACCAGTATCACATTAAATCCCACTCAGAAATGTAGAGAAAGAACCAAGGAAAAGAGAGAAGAGGCGACTCAATTAAAACAACTAATCACACACAATTAAAAAGGGAAGCATTGCAAGCAAATTAACTCAGTAGATGGTTACATGCCAGGGAAAAAAAGCCATTGCACTCAGAAGCTCAAGTGGGATTGTTCCACTCCAGACCAGAGTGGAAGTGATGCAACCAAGATAAAACTCTTCCCCTTGGCTGGGGCTCCTGCAGTGCCTGCTGCCTCATAACCAAGCTTTCACAGCTGGGTCACTACTCTACAAATACATTATGCAAAATACATTTCAAAAGGAGCAGGCAGCTACATACATGTCTGTTTCCCTGGAGTCTCCCCAATAGCCCACCAGCAAGAAGGAGATCAAGCAGGGATAGCTTTGGCCTGCTGGCCAGGTTCAAGAGCAACACCAGTAGAGCAGGCTTGTGGGGTTGGAACTGAAGGCAGTCAGGGACTGTACTCATGTCACCATGACAAAGTGTCTCTCCTGTGTGCCCAGCTCTTAATTGCACATGCTCATCTGCTAGTAAGATAAACAAAGAGCTTCAGATGTGTGACTTGAGAGTCTGCGTTCACCTAATTTGATATCTGCATGCCAGTGCTCAGTACAACACACCCTGGCAGGTTACTGCAGACAGGAACTGCTCTCACCCTTTACTAACTCCAAACCCCTAATTAATTAAAGAAAAAAAAAAAACAATTGTTTAATTCAAGCAGAGAATATAACATCAAACCAATTGTCCTTGGGGTTTTGGCTCCTTCATAACATGATACTTATCTCAAGTTTCCTTTCAGCTGTAATTAGAAGAATAAGCAGCGAAACATCAATATGTCAAGCTATAGTGCAACTTTGTAAATCAATTCAGAAGCTGATCTTTAAGTAATGTACTTCAGATGATCTACTATACAAGCAATTAAGATAGGCTGCTCTGCAGAAAAGAGTAACTGAAGAGAGAAATGGGAAAGCAGGGCTGCAGTGCAGCATGACATCCTCCAGCCATGCTCCGCTTGGCTGTTAGGCCAGCCACAGCCTCACATCCCACCTCTCCAGAAGTCACAGGCAGCACCAGGATCAGGCAGAACCCCAACGCTCCCCTCCCTGAGCCCCAGATTGCTGATCCCCAGGACAGGTACAGCACTGCTCCCCGAGGAGCTGTGCTTGGGTTTTGGTTTTGACAAACAGCACAGAGGAGGAGAGCACAGAACACTGACCCCTCGCTTCCAAAGCACCGCACATTAATTTGGGAAGGAAGTACTGGGGCTGACTCCACCTGAAGCAGAAACCATGTCTCATGGTCATGCTTGCCACTGGACCTTTAGAGACAGGACTGATGTTAGGAAGAAAAGCTCTCAGCTTAAAAAAGGAAATAAAAACCAAATGGTATCTTCCAAAGATGAATAATCACTACCCATCAGGTCCTGTGTGTAAATGGAGCCAAACCCACACTGTATAAACACACACATGGTTTGGTTTAAATGTTTTTTTTTTTCCCTTAAAACTGAATTGCCCAGTCCTAAGAGATATTGTATGAAGTAAGAAGAGAGCAAACAACCAACTGTGATGGCTCTGAGATTGCAGCCTTAAATCAAACCACTCCATGTTAGAAAGTACTGGTAACTGCTTTTACCAGATGAACCTGATGTTTGTGCTTGCCAGGAGTGGTTGCTGTATAGATCACTAAACACTGATTGATGGAGAAAAGCTTCAAAGGTGAAGAGTAGCTTATATTCAGTCACCTCTGCAAAAACCCTTATTGGTAGTAGCTCCTACTCATCAGCTACTGGAAATAAAAATAGGAATAAAGAAATTAAATACATCTGTTATACTTTTATTCGAGGGTGAGCTAAGCCAGGCAGAAGTCTACATTGTACTGCCCCAAAGCATGGTGGGGTGACAAAGCTCAAGTGACAGCAGACATGCAGGGTCCCTCTTAGCTGTTAACAAGAGGGAAGCCTTGACATGCAGCTGCTGGCACAGCATCACCGAGTCATGCCTGCAGCAAGGCATGGGGTTAGCCAAGAAAACACCCTATGTACATTGAAAAAAGCTGGAAGGACTCATAGAGTTATACAGGATCATGACAAAATACTCAGCAATGCAAGAATCCCCAGGGAGCACGCTAGAGAGCAATGATCGAAGTGACACATGCTTTAACCAACTGCAGCCTGCTTGCCAGCCCTCTGGCCGGGCATTTCTGAAGCCCTGGTAAAGGAGCGTGCTGGGCTCCAGCATGGATTTTTCATGACTGCCAGGACTTGGGAAAGTTCTATGGACCTGGAAGAAAACTGTTTCTGCACTAGCAATGACAGCAAAGCCTGTCAGCTCCAGGCACCGCATTCTCTCGGCAGAGAAGCTGAAACAAAGCTGGACTTGTATCCTGTTCTTCAACTTTTTAACATCCACATGTGGCTTGTCAAGAACTGATCCTGTCAAGCTATCCGTCTTCTCCAGCATGATAATTTTAGCTGTTAATTATAATAGAACTGGCACAGCAGACATGTTTAAGAAAGCTGACTCAGTCTGGCCCACATGAGTTTAAAAAAATACTTGAACGATATAAAATCAGCAGTGCTGCTGAATGATTTCAAATCACCCAGATGCTAAATCTCAAAAAGTAATGATAAATGCCGGAACAATATCAGACAGGTTTGTGTCTTATGAGGGCTGTCCACAGCCCTTTGCTAGTGAATGTCTACCTTCACTCCAAAAAAGACATTTCTACTAAAATAGTCTGTATGACAATGCATAGATTTATGCAAACATTAATGAACATTAAGGACTGATCACTGAACAGATTGATCAATGTCTGCTGATAAGCTGAAACTATCAAAGCAATGTTCATTTCTCTGTAAGAAGATATATCAAGCAACTGAAAAAGCAAGCTTTTTTCAATGAATGTCAAACTCCATCTCCTGCAGCCTGAACTCACACCAAAAGCTCATGGACGAACTCAGAGGTCTGAGCTGGCAGGACAGTTTAGTGGGCACAGGATTAGCAGGATCCTGAGCCATGTGAAGGAGGGAAGCACTGGCTTAGAGAGTTCCCTACCACTGCCTTTAAGCAGTGATGCTGCCTACACTGGGAAACTGTGATTAGATGTTCACCGTACGAGGAAGGTGTTGGCAAACTGCAGAAATCGTAATAATAGTAAAGACTTGGCAACACCCCCTTGAGCAAGGAAGGATTTTGCCCAGGTGTCTATGCACAAGGCTTAAAGGGTCATTAAGTCACAGCCAGCAAATCCCACTGTGGAGATAGAAAATTAATAAAAGTGTGCTTTCAATATAGCAAAGCTGTAATAAAGATCCAGTTGCTGGAAATCAAGAACAGACATGATGAAAAATGACGTACATCTATTGTGACACTGAATGGAATGAACTATCCTAACTGCATGGCAAAAAATATGTTAGATTCTCCACTGCTGGAAATGCTTACATTAGTATCAAACACCTTTATAAGACATGATCTCTACTTGAAGCACAGCAACTGGATCTGAACTAGGACTAAATACAGGTATACCTCAAGACATAGGTTTTCACAAGATACCGGCAGTTATTACAGTAGCTTTCTAGCCCTACCATCAACAAAAGAAACTGAATTTTGCGTGTTTGGGAGGTTTTGCCCCAAGACAGGACCCCATGGAGCGCAGCTGCTAGGCTGAGGGCAGAGGTGCTGGGTTCTCACAGCAGGAACGGCCCATGGGATATTGCATGCCACAGCTAAAATGCACCGGCAGCAAACAGGAGGTGCCTTAAACCCAGAGCTCTGCAGCTCCACAGGAGCTGTGCTGGTTGAGTGGTGGCAGGGTCCTGACTGGAGCAGGACAAAGGGATCCAAATACCTGTGCAGGATCTGTGTGGCCACCTGCACTCACAGCATGAGCTGGTGCTGTGCGAGAGTTAGGACAGTGCACCAGCAGAACCAATGTTCAGTGCTGCACATGAAACCTCCATTATCACTCTTTCTTATTTTTTATTTCTCCTCCTCTTGGGCTTTGCAGTGTAGATTGGGAGAGAAGATTCTGTTTAATGGATTTCAGTTTGCAGGTCAGAGTGATCTCAATAATGAAGTGCTCTGACATATTGCCATTCTGTGCCAAAGCAGAGAGTCCTAAATAAGGTATTCAGTGTGTCACCTCCTCCTCTCATTAAACATATTGAGAGCTTCAGGTCTGCTTGGTTGCAGAGGCTCCGTTCTACCTTACCAGAGACTGGTAAGTAACAGGCAGTTAAAAACAACTGTGTGGAGCTTGGAAGCAGTTTCAAATGCTCTGCACTTCTACTGTGGGAGAAATAACTGCAGACAAACTCATAGCGTGCATGTTTTTAACAATTGCCTTTAAACCGACATTCAAAACAAATGTAAAACAGACCAGGCAGAACGGGTCAGGGCGACCCAAAGAGCTCACAAAAAAAAGGAGTTGGGGCTAGCAGCATTAGCATTAATTTTGTCAGCATGTCCTGCAGAAAAAGGTTACACTGATGCATGTCTTCTCTTAATGAAACTTCACAAGAATAAAGCGCATAAAAATAGGAGCTTGTTTTGAATGGCATTACAAAGCCCTTCTGCAGGCTGTGGACTGGGGTGCTGGGTTTGGCTTTTCATCCCTGTACCCCACTCAGGAGCCCAGCAATCCCATAGCACAGTGGTCCTGGTGTCCTGGTCCCAACCCTCCCAGGCAACAGGGGAAGGGTGCCACAGGAGTCTCCCTGCTTCCCTGGGAAGCCATGGCTACTAATGGCCACCAGCAGCCACAAAAATTACTGCCATCAGGATCTCCTACAAGCAGGTATGTGGGCAGGCATGGCTACGTGCTCTGCCCGCACTCCCTATCTGGGATGGCTGACTGGGGTTGGGGCAGAACTGAGAAAGAGGAAAACAGATAGCTATCTGGTAACTCCAGCAAGCAAACTGGCTGACCAGGCACCTCCCTGATGCTCCAAAATCCTGGTGCGCCTTTGCATGTGCCAATACACATCACTCTGACCCAACGGCTCACCCACGGTGGAGAGGAAGCATAAACAAAGAGTGGTCAGAGCCAGCACATGGGGTGACATCATGAGGTCTGAGGACTGCATTACCCTTGGAGACGTTTGCTTCTTCTTCTTACTACCAGAAGGAAAGGAGACAGATGTTCCTGCATTGCTCCCTCAGGAGCTGTGTCCCCACTGCTCAGGTTTGTTACCCAGTGCTGCAAAAGCAGAGAGGAGAAGCTGGCTCCTGCCCTGCCAACTGGATGTGTTTGTTGGTACTTGAGCTACAGAACTGCTCAGGGAGAAATAAAACCACTCGATGAGCAATAAACCAGAGCCATTTCAGTAGCAAGCTCTTCAAGACATTCCAGCAGCTCCGGAAGGCACTGCCCATCCTAGCACTGGTGGAAGCATTTAAACTAAAACTTTAGCACATCTGACTATCCAGGACTCCCCCTTGCTTCTCTGCGCTGTACCTGATGCTGCCAGCAGCTTTCCTCTCTGCATCACCCATGACTCCCTCTCCATCTCACTGTCAGGGGCCTCTCCATCATGGGTAGGGTTCATCAGCCCCATATTTTAATTTTCTTCCTCACTCTCACATCAAATGAACTCAAAGATGAGCCACACAGTGAATTATGCTGCAGCTTCCAGAGCAAAACACCCAGATTTTGGATACAGGCAGTGCCAGGCTTTGGAACAGACTGTAACAAGTATCTTTACCAGTGATGCAGAAGAACTTCTATTCAGCAAAGAAAAACACTGGGGCAGTAATTTTGTAAAGAATTTTGGAAAGTAATTTTATGAAGAAAAAATGCCCCTTTCTGCCTGGGAAAAATAATTTTAACTTAGAAATGCTCTGTTCGAAAAGGCTTTGGTGTGAGTGAGAACCCAGCTTACCCGGCTGCTTACAGTTTTTCAGATTAACACATTTTCAAATTAAGGAAAAGAATGTTTTCAGAAACTAACATTTAATGAATTTCACATTCCGCTATTAGAAACCTGCAAATGTTTCCAGCCTCAGCTTTTCAACCATCTACTGCCTATTTAGTTTGCCAAGTACACTCGTTATCTTCAGGGTATCTCTCATTGCAAGGACCCAGTTATCCAATTATTACCTCCAAGAGTCATCCCAGCTTCGTAGCACTTCCGCAGGCGGCAGGACGGGCAGTTTTTCCTCCTGAACTTGTCGATGGTGCAGTCATTGCGGCTGGCACAAAGGTATTTCTGTTTACCTACAGACACCAGAGGAAAGAGCGGATGGCTGGTGGGTACCGGTCAGAGCAAGATTACAGGGGTAAATGAACTCATGCTTTCTCAGCATCACTGGAGGAGAGGGAGGAAGGGGGAAAGGAAGGGGAAAGGGAAGAACCATATCAGTGCTGGTTTCCCAGTTTAAACACCCCTCCTCCCCAAGTAGAATATTTATGTCAGAAGTTGGCATCTTCTTGGGAAAACAGCAGTTCTTCCTCTGCTGCTACAGGAGCGGTTCACGGCCAGACATACATGCTTTGTATGAGAGCTGGCTGCCCAAAATACAGTCACTACTGTTCTGCCACACTTCAGCACCCATCCCTAACTGCCCTCCCGCAGCCAGGGGTATGGCCCCTCTGCCCACACACCTCACAGGCTTCTAGACCACCATTTCCAAGGAGGAAAATCACCCTGCTCTGCGTAGCACAGCAGAGGTAGTCAATAAACAGCAGTTGAAAGGTAATGAAATACGGAAAGTTCAGTCCTCGCCTTTTAACTGCCGTATATCTATTGCTTGGCTTTTTTTCTGTAAAGAACTGTTTTCTTCCTAGAACATTTTCAAAACACAGTCTGACCCTCCAGCTGGCACTTACAGTTTGTTGAATGCAATCCCCAGACAGTGGCTTTCTCTCTACAACCATAACTCTCTTTACAGTGCTTTTGGAGACTGAATTGTTTGCAGTACCACTCATTAATACTAATTAGGTTTGCTGTCTGCAGTTTATAGACACTGGGGTTCGGAAACTGATTTATGGGGAACTGCTGCTCCACAAGCTCTGCCACTGTGTGTCTGATGCCAGGCTGTCACCAAGTCACCATGTTCCCTGTCCGGGCAGAAACTGGGACCAGCCATGCCCTGTAAAGGAGACCTTGCACTGCAGCAGGTTGAGGGGGCTTGCAGTGTTCCATATTTCAGCTTGGGTTGGTTTTTTTTTTTTTTGCTGCCTCATTTGCTACATGTGCCAAGAATGAATTTTCCTTCCTGACTCATTAATCATTCATTTTCTTGTCAAATCTAAACTGGATGAGGATTTATTTGACATTTGATTCATTCAATATTTGATTTGGTCTTCACACTGTTCCAAACTAAATCATCTTCAGCAATTAACAGAGCTGTGCACCTCAGAGACTCTGCGGATGCCTGCGAAGTGATGGAAATCAGTCCATATCAAGCTTAACCTTTATTCATTATCCTGCAAGAGTTTGCTTTCTGTATCCTCATAGGAATAACTTTTTGGAGTCATCAGAGATCAATTAAGAAGGTTAAATCTAACTGTTTGATGTGACAGATTTAACAAGAGATACACCTATTTTGGTGCACTGATTTAACCACTCCCGACACATACAATTCCACACCTTCTGAAGATATTGGAACCAGAAAAAGTGGCAATTTTTTTAGCAACCCAGCACCACAGGCCTCATTGGCACCATCTGTTGCTTCCCCATGGACCTCCCCAGCAGCGAGGTTTCCTGTACAGGTGAAAAAGAAGAGCCTGGAGAAGGTCCCACCACTCCTTCAGCACCACCAGACCCTCTCTCCTGCAGCCTCTCATTACAGGGTTGCTGCAAAGCCAGTATGAAGCTCAGTGTGGAACGAAGCCCTTTGCACAGTGGGCACACAGGACTACACCACACCAAAGGGCTGCAAAACTATCGTGTTTTTGAAATGCTTAGAATCATCTCCATTAAAAGCTGATCATTACACCACCTCCAGGGCCTTATCTGTTAAGACTGCAGACATAAGAGTTCATTACCTGCAGCACGTGATACCTTACTAAATCCTTTTAACACCATTCTCATCAGCACCTCTTCTCACCCCCCTACTTTTGCTTATTACTAATGTTAAGGACACTTAAAGAAGCCTTAGAAGCAGTGATGACTCCAAACCCCAGGGAACACAAGCACCATGCTTCCTTTCAATAGTTCATTGAGGAGGATGAGGAATAAACAACTTCAGCTGAAACTGGGTTACTTAAGAGTTATTTTTATGCTGCAGGAAACGAGTGCTGAGGCCATACTCTCTCCACTCAACCTCTTTATGTGTATTTAAAAAATAAGAATGGACATCCCCCTTTCACAGGCATAGGCATGGGGAGCTGTAAGGTGATTTTGCTCTCCTTCCCTTGAGCTGCATTGTGGGATTCCTGCCTTGTGAACAGCTTTTGACACTGGAATGCTCCAGACCCTATCAAAACCACCACGAGTATAGAATGGCTGAGGTTGAGAGTACCAGAAAGGCTCAGCCAACAGGGAACAACCGGGTGTCTGGTTGAGGCCATCGGGCTGCTGCAAGCAGTGCTGTCTGGGGAGCAACCGTACAACCCTCCTGCTCTACCCTCACCCCATGGCTCCTACTCCTATCCCTATCTCACCTCCCCGAACTACAGCATTTTTGCAACAATAATAGCTCAAAATCTTTTAAAAGGTCAAGCCTCTCCCATGAATGGCTTTAGTAGGGAAGGCAGCACAGTCACTGCCTGAACCCCACAAGGACACCCCAGGGTCAGGCACAGCTCTATCTCAATTTCCCTCCCAAGAGAAGGAACATCCACCAGCCCCAGCCTCTTTTTTTCCCCAATCTCCAGGCAGCCTACCGACATGTGAGCTTGTTCCCCACCCTGCTTTGACCCCCCAGACACCCACAGGTACCCATGGATCAGGGGACAGAAGATTTAAGAACCAGGTTCCAGCCTTGCTCAATGAGGCAGCTATGCTGTTCCCCATCATCCCCTTCAGCAGCACCCACCCCCTCTGGCACTGGAAGGGACATGAGAGCAAATGATCCCCCACCCATAAGACCAGGCAGGGTGCCCAGTGCCTGCGGCACTCCTGGATCACTGTGCACAAAATAAGCACACCAGAAGAGTGTCTATGACAACTTCACTTGCCTGCTGCTGGGCTCAGCTGGGCACAAGCTTTTAAGTCACAGTCAAACAACTCATCTCACAGTCATAGCACAGTGATTTTGCTGAAATGGCAAGGGCTGCTTGCTGGTTCACAAAATAAATCCTTCAGGATAGAAACCAATTTTCTGTTAACCATACATGCAGAGTCTAGCACAGATTTTTTTTAAGTTGTTAGCCACTAACAAAAAGGGAAACGGTCATGCCATGGCTATTCATTAATCTGCTTCTGCCCAGCAGGAGAATAAGCTACTTGCTCATCTTGTCCTAATCCCTAGGGATGCAGCGAAACCTAGCCCCTCAGCACTGCTGTCCCCAGCTGTGGATAAGGCTTGTGAAACAAACCCATGATCTGGGAGACGGACCACACCATGTCACTGCTACAGCAAAGCCAATAAATCCTGAACTGCCTGTGCTCATCCCATTGACCACGGGGAGCCACGAGAGCTGGACACTCATCACCCCCAATATGAGCTGACATCAGACATCTGATAGCACAGACACGGACTGATGACATTCCTGGTGGCTATCCCAGAGACAGCCCCTCTGCTCCATCCATACCAGTGAACACTGTCCCTTCTCTCCAGGCTGGGAGCATGCACCACTTGCACAGCCATGCACATCCCTGTAAACCTGACCACAGCAGGAGCAGGCAGAGAAGACAGTGCCATTGGCTGCAACAGCTCAGAGAACAAGGGAGGGCTGCTGGGGCACAGAGGAGTTCCATCTGTCTTAAATAACTTCTTATACACAGACTTGATTTTAATTTCAGGATAATTTACTCTCTTCATTTAATAACAAGCAGAGACATTTTGCAATCAGCTGTTCTACATTTAAAGATAAATGCACTGTTTTTTCTTCCATTAACACAGGAATGATTATTTTTCTCCTTTTCTTTCCTGCAAACAATAGAAACACTTTCTCATAGCACTCCAAAGCAGAGGCTCTTGCTTTGCAAACCTGTAGTACAGGTCTAAACTTCAAATATACTCTCCTATTTCACCCAGCAGTGCTGCTCTTGGCAAAGCCAGTCACTGGACTGTATTTACAAGAGAGATGCTGGCAAGGTGTCAGCCTAAATATAACTACCCAGTTGATGACACTGCAGACGTGTGCCCAGAGAAGACCCCTTTCCTTCCCTGCCTATCCAGATGCTGTTTGACATGCATGTGGGTGAGAAGCGTAGTTACAAAGGTACTCAGCACCCCTCTCTGTGCACCAGTGGATCTTGTAGGCTTACGGCAGTCTCCCTTCCACTACACACCACAGGTACACTGGTATACTAGTGCCTCCTCAATGGGACAACCCTGCCAGCTTGGGCTCCCCCAGGCAGAGGGATGCTTCTGCCATCACCAAGACCTCCTGCTCATCTGCTGCAGCTGTAATGAACATCAGGAGCAGGGGGGAAGAGCAGTTCTCCAGTCTCAACTAGGAACAGAGATTTATGAGGAAAGATCAGTGTCTCAGCACAGAAGTTACTTAACTGAAAGTCTGTTGCACATGAGGAGTTGTGCCTCCAGTAGCTTTCTCCTCCAGAAAACAAAGTAATCTATGTGAATGTCTGGAGTAAGATTTAAGACTGCAAATGTGAAAACCCATTAAATGCCTTTTGGAAGAGACACATACCTTCATATCTCAGGTCATAAACCAGATCTAACAGTTGATGGATAAGGCCAAGCTTCCTGAGAAGGTGGATCCCCCAGTCTCAGGTAACCACAGGGTCCCTAATGCTCTTCTGTAAAAACTCTGATTCCTATTGCTGCCACCAGCTGGGCTGTAGCCAGAGCAAAACCTGTGGCTTCAGATGAGAGACCACTCTGAAGTTCCTATTAGATGTAACCATCAGAAATAATCACAGAGAGCACTCAGGAACCAACATTAAACTATTATTTAATAAACTATCTTTGCAAAGTTGTTTTTCTAATAGTCACCTGCTTTTACGAGAAGTCTAAAGAAAGCAAAAGGAAAGCATCCAGCCCCAGGCACAGCGCAGGATTCAACACCAGCTCCAGCAGACAGGCAGCAGACTGTGTTGGGAGGGCCTGAATTGTCAAGGGCCTGCTTATTCCACCTTTTGCTCTTCCCACCGATTTTTAAGGCAAATAATACCCACAGGGTAGCAAGAAGCCTGCCACTGAAGCAGGAGCATCACAGTGCCACAGCACCACCAAGTCTTTTGCAGATTTGACACTTCCGCATACTGTCAGATCTGCCACAAGAAAAAGCAGTTCAAAACATGATGATGGTCTTTGAAAACACTTCCCTTTAACTTGTCATCTATAAAATGACAAGAAACTTGAGGCAGCCCAGAGACATTTCCCTGGTGCAAGGCTAATCTTCAGCAGGTCAGGGTGTAGAACAATAATCCATATGGAGAGTGACTGAAAGGGAACTGGAACAGACTGCACAGCAGTCTGGCTGTTAGCCCTCTAGGAAATTCGCCAAATACTGTGTTGGTTTGTTGGTTTGTTTTTTTTTTTTTTCATTTAGCTCTCTGCTATATAAAGCCAATCCCATCAGGAATACAGACTGAGACATCCCAGCCCTGCGCTGCCAAGAACACTGCGCAGAAGCAGCTCTCAACTGGCCAAGGTGGTCATCAGATCTCATGCAACCCTGGAGGGATGGGGAAGGGCTATGATTTTTGAGGGATGGATGCAGGTGACTCAGAAATTACCCCCTTCCTGAATGGGATGGGGCAACAGCAACACCTGGACTGACACCAAATTTGGAAGTGTGTTGTTCTTGAAGCATTATCTAGTTTCAAGGACAAGTGTGGTATCACAAGAATCCCTAATGTCTGTAACTCAACGGAGCCATCCTAACCATGCGAAGTGCTGCCCTGTGTACTTGAGTCGAGAATAAGCAAAGTCTATGGTGTGACGGATGCACCTTTTGTTTACCAAGCCTTTGTTATCATAGGAAAAAGAGGAATCAGAAGGAGGAGTCCTTCTCCCTTGCAGCAGATCCAACCCTCTGGATCCCTCAGCACTTGGACACCAGAATGGGGTGACAGCAAGGGAGAGGCAAACAGCAGGTTTGATTACAAAACCAAGGCTGCCCATCTCATGAGGGAGGAATTCCATATTAGAGTTGAAGAATCTGCAGGATGCATTTTAGAGCTGCCCTACACATAACCTGGACATCTTGAGAGAAGTCAAGAGAGCTGACAAAAAGAGATCAAGAAAATACTCATGCCTTTTCTTCTAACTCTTCCAGCATCTTTCTGGAAAAACTGGTTGGATCTGAACTTGCAAAAAATCCTCAAATCTGTCAAACATTTTAACAAAGCAGGAGTGATTTGCTCTACTGGAAACCATACAAATCCTTCAGCATGTTTGAAAAGGGAGGAGGAATCAATGTCGTAACTTTCACCTTTTTAAAAATCTTTTCCCTTTCTAATCCCTTAGAAGGCAGCATATGTCTATAAAACCTTCTTAAATATCCCTAAATTACTGCCAAAGAAGTTCAATATTATATTATGTGAAGAATGAAAGAAAAACTACATGTTTAGCTAGTCTCCATTCTCCTCAAGGTGATCTGTTTGCGCTGCTCTTCCATTCCCACTCCATTGCTTCTACCCATCAGAGGCTGCTGTCTTACACCAGCAATAGCAAGGAGGCAGGAGAAAGGGTTTCTCTGTTTACTTTCAGAAAGCTTTCTGATTTACTGTTTAAAGAAGTGTCAAAAGACAAACTATAAGGGCTTCAGAAATGCATTTTACGGACTTTAAAACATGAGAACACATTGAAATGTGGTGTAGTTGATATGCTGGAGAGAAGGGATGCCACCCAGAGAGACCTTGACACGCTTGAGAGATGGGCCAATGCCAACCTCATGACATTCAACGAAGTGAAGTGCAAGGTCCTACAACTGGATCAGAGCAATTCCAGGCACAGCTACAGGTTGGGCAGAGAAGAGATTCAGAGCAGCCCTGCAGAGCAGGACTTGGGGGTGTTGGTCAATGAGAAAACAAACATGACCTGGCTTTAGTGTGCACTTGAGCTCAGAAACCAACCATATCCTGGGCTGAAACAGAAGAAGCGTGACCAGCAGGTCAAAGGAGGTGATCCTGCCCCTCCACCCTGCTCTCATGAGACCTCACTTGGAGTATTGTGTACAGTTTTGGTGTCCTCAACATAAGAAGGACATGGAACTGTTGGAACATGTCCAGAAGAGGACCATAAGGACTACCAGGGGGCTTAAGCACCTCCCATATGAAGACAAGCTAAGAAAGCTGGGGCTGTTCAGCCTGGAAAAGAGAAGCTGTGTGGAGACCTTAGAGCAACCTTCCAGTACCTGAAGAGGGCTACAAGGATGCCGGAGAAGGACTCTTCATTAGGGACTCTAATGCATGCAATGCACTGCAATGCACGTAATGTACTACAGGTAACAGGTAAAAGGTAAAACATTTAAACTTAAACAGGGGAAGTTCAGGTTAGATAAAAGGAAGTAGTTCTTTTCAGTGTGATGGTAGTGAGGTACTGGCACAGCGTGCCCAAAGAACTGGCAAATGCTCCATCCCTGGTAGTGTTTATGGCCAGGCTGGACAAAGCCTTGGGCAACACGGTCTATTGTGCAGTATCCATGCAGAGGGGCTCTAACTCAATGATTGTAAGGTCCTTTCCAACCCAAACCATTCTATGATTCTATGAAGTATCAGCCCTCACCCCACACCAGCCAGAGCCTACCTCGGGGTAGGAGGAGGAAGAGCAGCACGCTAAGAGTCATCAATTGATAAAAAACATCAGCAGTTTTTCTGACAGAAAGCCAAGACTCCACTTACTATAAATCAACAATAACTGCCTGACTCAAACAAGCATCTGTTATTCTGGCTGTGCAAGCCAATCCATTTGGCCTGACACAGAATTGGTGTATAGCAAAGAGACATATCTGCAAATGATTTACTTGATTTACTTTGGGAAAAAACATGCCAAACTTACTATCTATTATTTGACAGTTCCGTTACATTAACTGGATGCTGTTGTACTCTACGGCACAGCCCTAATTCTTCATTGAACCAAGGCTGACAGGTTCACTTCTGGCATGCATGATGAAGGAGGGAAAAAGCGATTCTGAAAACACACAGGATAATGCCAAAATTAATCGAGAAGCAGTGTTCTGACACCACCAGGTGAGCACCCATCAGTATGGGAACTCAACACACGGATGATGTCAAGCACAGGAGGGGAATGTCACGGTGAGATGAACCAGGGACAGAAGCCTCCCACCCCCATTGCTGGCACCAGCAGAGAACTGCAGTACTTCCTCTCCCAGGGATGCCATCACCTCTAACAACTGCCAACGGTGTGTGCATGTGGTGCACTGAACAATTTATGTTAGCACCAAGTAAGAATGATGATTTGTATTGGTTCACCAGGAAACAAGTCAGATGGTACATTACGCTACCAGACAGGCAGGCTCCCACAAGAGATTCTCTCTCTGTTGCCAGGGAATCATAACTGTTAACTGCAGTTAGAAACCAGGTACTACTGACCCACAGCACAAGGAAACAGCTGGGCTAGATACTTCTAGATGCTAATTACCAATGAAAGATGGTGCAAAGATCTTGCTGTTGAGAGGGAACATGTTGGTTCACACATATCTCTGGAGAATCTGGCACTACAGAGCTGGACACAGAAAAGCTGCTTTCTTATGGTTTAGGGAGAAACACCATGGACATCAAGGACAAAGCACTGCTCTTAATGGACAGATGGCTCTGCTATTTTGTATTAAGAGAATTTACTCTCTAAAAGGGATGAAAGAGAGGAAAAGCATCCCCTAAATTTGGAGTTGTGGGTCTGAGATCGTAGGAGGGCTGATGGGAACCTACAGCACACCTGAATATCAAGAGGAGAAGTGGGAACTGACTGCTCCAGGGTCTCACTAGGTCACTAAGATAATCAGGCATTGAAAAGGATTGTGTTTTGGCAAACTGGTTTGCACACTTTTTGAAGGCAGCCTGTAATGGGAAAGACAAACACAGGACAAAGGAATTTATCCTTGAATTTTCTCCTTTACTAGTTTAAGGGACCTTAGAAAGCTTCTGCACTTTGTTCCCACCACTCTTGCCTCAGTCCTTTTGACCTGGTAGGCTGTCCAAGGCAAGGCTGCTGAACTTCTTTCAACAGGAGGAGAATATATTGTGATGCTGCAAATGCCTCCAGTATCTAGATGTTAATAACTTGGCTGCTGATAACAAGAACTCATTATTAGCAGCATTTGACTCTCAAGCTACTGTGGTAGAGAAAGACAATGCCTGGAGGTGGAAGTGATTTTCCCTTCTCCCTCTGTATGCATTACCTTCAGCCGCCCGTTTGAAGAAGACTTTGCAGCTACCACAAGTGAGGGCTCCATAATGGCAACCAGATGCTTCATCTCCACAGATCAGGCAAGTCTTCTGAGGTGGAAAGTAATAGTCAATGGGCAAGGCATGCTCATGGCCAGTCTCCAACCTGTAGCATAAAACAGAAAAAGAACAAAGGAAAGGGTCAGCAAATGGGGTCAGGACAAGCCACGGGTGAGCACAGCGGATGGCACTTGGGAGAATGACCATGGTAAACCCCAATGTTTTGGTGATGGGACAAGCCAAGCACTGATCAGAAAGGGGACAATCAACAAACTAAGACAAACTTCACTTTGACCATGCAGAAGACCATGCTGGGGTGCTCCTCCTGACATTGCTCCTAGGTACAATATATGATAAAGTACAGATACAGTGACAGCACAGCCTAGAAACAAAGACAATTGGGACTGGCTGTTGAAGTGTTCATGTAATTTCAGATTCAACAGAATGATGCTTGCACGTCAGAAAAGGACTCTCTATGCTCATTAAGCTACATGAACCCATTTCATTTAGGTCAACGATACCATTTCACTAGAGATTAATTTATCCATTTGATTCTTAATTTAAACAGGTTTTGCCAAGCTGTCAAACCCCCTTAAGCTCTTCTTTTACTCTTTATTCGTCTTGCTTCTTTTCTATCTATTTCCGCTTCCTCCTTCAGATCTACTCATTGTCATCCCTCCTCTTCAACCATGTATTCCTCATGCTTGCCTCCATCCGCACGCCTAACCAAACCTTTCCCTCTTGGCTGCTACCCAGCCCACTGCCTTCTTCCTGATGCGTGTTCCCACACACTTGTTTGATCAGATCCATGGGGAAGCTGCTTTTCTGGAAAGCACGGCAGCAGGACAGGCGCTTAGAATCACAAGTCAACACACACCCAAGCAGTCTGGGTAGCAACAGCATTTTAAGTTATTTGCTAAAGCTCCCTTTGTCTCAAAATACCAGATGAGGCAATTAGCTTCTAACAGTCAGTAGGTCACCGCAACTTGTTGCTCAAAATTAGACCTGCTTTTTGTTTCTGGTATTGTTTGACTGCTCTCAGGTGAGCTCTTAGTAATCAAATTAAAAGTGAATGTGACAATGCCAGGACTTTTCAGAAATAAATCTTTATAGCCAGAAAAGCACAAGTCCCATTTGGGCCAACAGGATGAAAAAAAAACAAAGTCCACTGAAACAGAAAACAGCCCCAGCAGTGATGGCAGCCAGAACCTACACCATGAAGTCTTGCAAGGGGTCAAGCACCACCACAGACCGCAGGGCAAGGGAACACTGTCCTGATGCAAAGCTCTTCTGCCCGTGGCCTCTCCACACCCTGCACACAGCTTTGTCCATGAGGGAACAACACAAGCAAGGGGGGATCTCACACACCAAAAGAGCAGCAGAAGGGTCATGGTTTAATTAGGAAAGATATGTGTTTTCTCTGTGCTAACCACCAGCTTTTCTACTGGGGTTTCCACCTCTGCAGTGAGTTACAATGCACAGCACTACTGCCCTGGGCTTGCTAGGTTGAGTTTACAGCAAGCACTGGTCCCCCACGGTCCCCTGCCTCTCCTACCTCTCCACCTCCTCTTCCCCATCTTCACTACTTCCCAACCACAGGGAGATCTGCAACGCACACTGGCATACTCAGCAGCCCTGAGGATATCGAGACTTAAACCAAGTTAGAGTGAAATAGCTTAAAGAACAATCATTCTTAAGGAGAACTGTGGGAAGGACAATGATACACCTGCTTTAGGACAGCTGCCTCATTATCATCTTCTGCTCAGATATATTAATCACGACAGTAAGAGTAGCTTCTTTAGTCCGGACTATCTATACCCTTTTCTTCTGCCTCCTAAGAGACATAAACTTAACTGAGGAGAGAGAGATTTTAAATGAGAAAATGCATTTCCTCAAGAACAGATGAAGAACTTCTAGTCAACTGGTTTAAATCTTATCACAGGCTGAAAAATATTTCCCAGCGCAGACAAGACTTAAGGTACTGCTGCTGTTGTTACACAAACAACTATCTGGGATGCTTAATATCAACCAAAGACCAGTGATGTTACCAGAGTGCAGTCTGCCCCTCACGCAGGCCAGAGCTCTTTGCTGAAGTACTTCTAAGCCCCTCACACCATGAGAGTCAAGTGCAAAATGGGACAATTATTGGTGAGATAAAGACCCAGGCTCATCACTCTCCTCTGGTCTTGGTGTCAACTGTGTCCTTCAGGAACGCTGTTACCCTCTGTTCTTCACAAGAGATCCTACCTACTTACCTAAATTGTAGGTTGATAACTAGAACAGCAATTTTATTCTCTGTTCTTAAGGCAAGAAATATTTTGGGTGATTTCTCATCTTTTTAGCTGTATCAATCAGAATCAGTGACTCATCTGTAGATGCTTCTCAACTGTCTTTCCCTGACAAATCTCAATTTTCCAAGGCTTCTCTTGAATTACTGATTAAATGGAGGAGATACAGTTGGCTGCAACATGCCTACCACAGTTAGGTCTTGATGCAATAAACATCTCCATGTCTCACCCTTCATTTCCCCCTGACACAATCACACTGCCCTGCCCCCAGCAGTGCCCAGGACACTGCTTCCCCCTGCACCATGGCTGAACAAGCACCCAGTGCAGCACAGCCTTGGTGCTCAGTTCAAGGTACTACTATAGAGCAGATGCTGTTATGAAATAACCAGCAGCAGATATAAAAGCTTTGAACCATAGAATGGTTTGGGTTGGAAGAGATCTTAAAGACCATCTAGTTCCAACCCTCTGCCATGGGCAGGGACACCTTCCACTAGAGCAGGCTGCTGCAAGACTCATCCAACCTGGCCTTGAATATTGTCAGGGATGGGGCAGCCACAGCTTCTCTGGGCACCGTGTGCTGGTGCCTCACCACCCCCAAACTAAAGAACTTCCTAATACCTAACCTAAATTCCCCCTCTGTCAGTTTAAATCCATTTCCCCTTGTCTAGTCCCTACATGACCTTGTAAAAAGTCTGCCTCCGTATTTCTTCTTGGCCCCTTTAGGTACTTATCCAGCCCTTTAGGCGTTTCTCCCCAATTTTTTAGATGACAGCAGAACCAAATCTTTCCTCTAATGACCTGTTACCTTTTTTCTCCTCTCTATGCAATCAGAAATCTGAGAAAGGTTACCTTTTTCCATAGGCCTTCCATGTGCTTTCCCTATTCTTTACACTACATATTTCAGATAAGAAATGAGAAAAAGTGACTCTCACAGGAGTAGCTGTTGTGATGACAGAAGCAGGACCCCCAGACAGCCTTGCTGTGTTTTTGAGGCTTAACTATTTAAAGGTGCAAAATAGGTTAGCCATTAAAGTTTGAGTGGCTTTTTTAACAGCTTTTTAAACAGCTCTTTCTGCATGAAATGAGCTGTGTAAGTACAAATATACATTCATGCTCATGCATGGCTAGTGTACCTATAATGCCTCTACCTACAGTGGGTGCTGGGTTGAGCATCCCAGAGGTACACAGTCTCTTCCACAAACCCACATATGCTTGGCCACACTTGCCCCAGCTGCCCCTTTACGTGTGGAAACCAGAGGGTGCTGCTCACCTCAGAGGTTAATCCTGGCTGGGAGACAGCTTCCTCCAGGTATAACACTCCCACCATGGGGCTTGGCACCAGGCAGCCCCAGTATCCCATTGCATTGGGAGACTAGTGCTTCAGCAGTCAGGGAGCGGCTCTGTAGTATCCTCACCATTTCCAGCTCCCTGCAGAACCTTTACTACCAGCAGCCTCTGTCCAGAGAGGGAAAGGATTTGCCCAGGGATGCCCTTGATTTTAAAAAGTTGCCAATTAACCTTTTGGTTTTTATTTTTTTTTTTGAGGGAAAACTGTAAGAAAAAAATCTCATAAAATGCGAGCAACTCAGAGTGAGCTGTGATAATGGTACTCTTTAATGCTCTATTTTCCAGTTTCTAGGAGACCTTTTCAAGGGTGTTCACAAAATACATAGGTAATAACATTGCAATGAGCCAAAAACATGGATTACAGGGATCTTGGGGGCATGTGAAATGGCAGCTTTCTGGGCAGAGCCCAGACACCCACCTGCATGGCAGTCCCAGGGACCAGCAGCATTTGCAGCTATTGCGCTCCATGGAGCATCTGGCAAATGATAGGCTGCTCAAAAGCTTTCCTCCTAGTGGAATTTTTCACTCTGTCAGTACCAGCTGATTGCACCCACCCCACAAAGCCACCAGGAACACTGAGACCCACCAAAACAAAGCCTTGAGCACCTTGTGGAATGTTCCAGAATGCATGACTGTAGTTTGCATACTGCATGGGAAGTGTCACAGTGCCTCAGAAACCCAAAGCAAAGAGATAGTGTGGCACAGGCAGACACAACTGCTGCAGTGGTGACATCTGGCAGAGATTCCAGCCCTGGCGCGCAGCTTGAAGGCCAAGGTCAGTTCTGCTCTTCGTGGAGCATGGTGGTTTTCAGGGAAGAGAAAAAACAAACTCGGTATCTCTCTTCTGGCTATATTATTGTCCTTTCAGAAGGTTCTCTGAGGAAATGGAGAGTCTATGGAGCTCCTGCCACACGCAAATATTGCTATAGAATAGAAACCATGATTCTGCAGTTTTTTTGTCAATAATTAATTTCACTGTACAGTCCATATTTCACAACACACCCAGAAAAACAAGGGCAATTATGGATAAAAGAGAAGCTAACCACTTTTTATAACCCACAAAGAAAGTTTCCACCTTGACAATACAGAGCACACCCTACTGAGGAGGAGCCAAGGCACAACTCCCCTGACAATTTCCAACTCATAAGAGACTATGAAGAAGTACGTGTGCAGCTTTATCTGCATAGTTTCTGCAGTCTACATATACCTAAGATTCACTTGTTATATGTTAATATAATACAATACATATTCCTCATGATGTTTTCCAACAGTCTGGCATACCAGAACAAACACACAATTAGCACCTCCTTTGTTCTTCAATTTGACTACATTTTCCATGATAAAATTATGCAAAGAGTTGCACCAGACCAAATTGAAATGCTGCAGTACTATTCTTGACAAGGCTGTTCCTTGACAGCTGGTACAACCTCCTTGTGCCATCAGCTCACTTCCTGACCAGCTCAGATCGGAGCATCCCTGACCAGGTTTTGCCTACCCACTCATAGTACCCCAGCCCAGCCAGCCATCAGCTGGGAATCCCTATGGTAGAGCACTATTGGTCCCACACCTTGTCCTTTGGGGAAAGTGCTTGTACCTTCACAGCGTTGTATCTAAAAATCTGGCTGTTCGTAATGCTCAAGAAGATGCTGAGCCATGAACTGAATAGGCACTTGCACACAAACTCGGCTAACGCAGAATCCTGCACAGTCACCTCAAGAACTGCCATTTCTGAGATACTGTGATGTTATCAAGTTGCAAACGTTGCTTTTAAAATAGCACCATCTTTGCCAACATTTTCAAACGAAGTATTAAAAACAACGGGCTTTCCATCAGTGATGTTGCCTGGCTCATGCCTGAAGCCATGGATTCATGGGTTCATGGTCTATGAATCACAGCAAGGTGCAAGACCCACCCTTAGGTAAGAGCTCAACTGTTTGCTTCAGGCAAGGATCTCCTATCATCCTGTTTCACTGCTACTCGCTTCAGCCGGAGCTGAACAGACTCTTCAACCTACAGTCACTAAGCCACACTGATTTCGATAATAAGGCTTGCACTGAAACTTTAAAGTGTCCCATCTGTTAAAATGCTTTGAGCAGTTTAATATATAAACAAGCAGCCTTGTACAATGAATTTATTTCCTTTTTCTAAATAGCCCTTGAATACGTTTCTAAACTGGCCATGCCTTGTTTGCATGTATAACTGCCGGAGGCAAAGGCAAGATAGCATCTCTCAGAGAGCAGAGCACAGTTCACAGTGTGAACAACAGGGACATGTCTGTGGTAAACATACACGGGAACTTGATCTTCAGCAGATTTAAATAAGCATTAGCAGACGACAGTGGGTTTTCGAAACATCCCAGGCAATGAGGGCAGGCAGAACTAGCATGCCCTCAGGAGAAGATCCTCCCAACAACAGCGCTCCAGCAGAGAAAGCAGCAGTAAGGCATTAGCAGGCACCAAGGACAGCAGCAGCAGGCAACAGCTCAAAGGCCGCTTCCCAACCTAGGGGGCACAAATAACTTCAACAAGCACATATGCACACATCCATTCTTAAATCTCCTAAATTAATTTACCTTTTTCTTTTTTCTTTTTGAATACTCTATTTGCTCTTTCTGACAGTTTATTATGGGGTCCCAGGCACATTCTGAAGCCCTGCCTCTCCTTTCTTGTTTTGCCTTCCTCTGCTGCACAAGAAGGTGGCTCCAGCCTGGAGCCGCACGGAAACTGGCTGCCCTTGGCCCGTGGAGCAGCTTTTGCCACAGCACCCAGGGGAACCATTCCCAAACTGCCACCCGACAGGCTGAGCCACCACACACCTATTAACAGGACGGATGGCAGAAGCTGCGACACAACCCAAACCACTGGGGAGTCTCCCAGTTTCAATGAACACCACTAACTCTCAGCTTCCAGCCATCCCTAAGAGGCAGAAAATGAGACTGAAGAGGTGAAAGGATACAGCTATGCAAATGCAAAGCCACTCTGCAGCCTCTGCATCACACTGGTAGCCTCTGTGACAGGCTGCTGCCTGCATTTTGAATACAGACCCAAGACCAAAGCTTCTGCCCCCAAACCCGATCTCCAGCTGATAAATCAGCTTAGGGAAGATGAAGCACTTGATTTCCTCAGACAGAGGAGGTGTCTACAGAGAGATGGCATAACCATACTGCAAGGTTACTTAAGATGGGAACTCACCTAATTATAAAGCATAAAAGGGACAAGAAGCAAAACAGGAATAATGCAAGTAGGCTTCAGCCCTGACGAGCACTGCGAGGTCACTGCTGTATGCCAGATTGTCCTGGTGACTGCTGAGACATCAGGAGTCCCAAGGACAAGACCTTGGTGTCCTCTGTGCACAGACAGCCCGACTCATTTCCCAAGCAAAACAGCCTGTCATGACTAATATTTTTTAATTAATTTAACCCACACCATAATCTTCCCTTCTCAAATCCATCTTTGCTGGCAAAAAGAAAACATGCCTATAAACAAAATCACAAATAATGAGTTACTCTTGATCCATAATTTTCATGCTCCAAGAAACACTGCCATTGCGCCAGCCAGGGAGTGCTGGCTTACAGTCACTCAGGAAGCATTCTGGCTGTGGCTGTACTTGGCAGGGTATCGCAGGTGTGTAGTACAATGTACTAACAGCAGTCTGCTTTTCTAGAATGCATTTATCTTTCCCTCTGGAAAACTAAGCATGATGATAGTTATTAAACACTCAGGAAAAGATGGAGCGAGTTCCTTGGTGGCTCCCTGTCATGGGTTCAGCAGCAGCAGTTATTTTTTCTTTAAGCAGTAGCTGGTGAGTACTGTGTTTTGGATTTTTAGCTTGGGAGCAGTGCTGATAACACCAGTGTTTATAGTTATGGCTTAGAATGTTCAGAC
>JASSUY010038866.1:0-10464 GCA_032466535.1 Forpus xanthops
AGCCACACACTTTACTCATACTGAGCTGCTGTCCACCAGGACTCAGAAGTCCCTTTCCACAGAGCTGCTCCCAGGGCTGTGCTCTGACATTGTGTTTGCTCAGGTGCAAGACCTGCACTTGTCCTCGTTGAACTCCTTTGGCCTTTGTTAGCCCACTCTACCTGCCTATATCCATGAGTGCTGTTTAAATTCCTTCTGATTAATCCCTGGCCAGGGCAGCTCTGTGCACAACAGCTGCTTATTGAATACATCCTCCTGGCAGAAAAAAACAGATTCCCAGCAGGACATCCAGCCCAGACCTGTTGAATGGGAGCTCTAAACGTCTCTTCCTTCCACCATATAAAACCAGATACATCCCAGAACCTGCAAGGAAAGCCCAATTCTCACTTGCTTCTCCTGCATTCCTTTAGCACAGACATGAGCAGGGGCAGGGGTAAGTCTCTTCCCCACCTTTCAGAAGCATCCATCACACAAAAGCCCTCCTGTGCCTTCAGCACACACCAGCTCACTGGGGTACTCTGCTGTTGGGGGCTACCAAGCACTTAACAGGAGCCTTGAATACAGAAACATTGCATCAAAGAGGTCGGCTGCTGTTTGTATCAACTGTTTTCTAACTGCGTATCGCTATTATCACTTATAAATCATACATTACATGTTATATGTTATAGTTGAATATAGTATAGATATTAAAATAGCTCTATATTATGTTATATGTAAACATATACATATGTTTATGATAAATATACAAATGTTTATGCATAATGGTATCTATAATAAATAGATACATTTATAAAAATATTGAAAATGATATAATTATATATCATGATTGTTGATTATGTGTTTATCATCATAATATTATTTGATTATGTAATTATATTATATAATAATTATATAATTTAATATGCTCATTAATTATTATTAATACTACATTAATTATAATATTATAATTATATTAATTTTATATTATGTATTATAGCTATGGTTATTATATTGTAATATTACTATATAAAATTATATATAGGTATATGTATTCTAAATGAATGTGTTAGATTGAAATATATATCTCTCTATATATTTAAATATAAATGACCATATCATATATTATTTCATATATTATGTTATGCATTATATAGTATATATATAACTATATATATGTGTTACTACATATATACTATATGTACACTATATATATGTTGAGAGACATCTATAGAAAAAACCCACTGGGGAACAAAAAGCTACCTTCAGGCAGCACGAGTGCTTATGGCCCACGTATCCCTTATTGCATTTCATTCACTAAATCAGAAACAGCCAAAGATTCAGTTTCTGCTCCATATAAACCAGAAATCATTCCTTTCATATTGCTATTCCTTTTATTGAATGTTATTTCTGGTTATTGAATTAAATATTATTTGCTGGAGTGAAAGCTATTGTGTTTATCAGTGTGTGCATACTGCATGCACTCAGCTCTGCAGCTTCTGCACAGGTACATACACACAGTGGTTACCACAGCATTCATTTACCTGGAGCACACACCAGAGCAGGTTACACATGGGTTTGTGCAAAGCTGTTTGCTTCTCTACCACCTTGCCATGGAAAGCTTACCTGGAGTTTACACACCAGGGGCTCCTTTACATGGAACAAAGCTCTCCCCATGCTTTAAATATCTGCAGTAGGAGGTTTAATATTCCTCCCCTGCTAAGACACAGCTTCTCACCTAGGTTTTAAGTGTATGAAGGGGACAGCATCCCTTCAGGCACGGGAACATCACCATCACTATTTGCACTTGCTGATCTTGTTCATAAAGTAAAACCAGTTGTGAAACACTCCAAAAGTATCCCGGTGATGGCATCAGCACGGAACTCTCTGCCAAGTACAACGTGCCCTTGTGCTGTTGCAATGGGGATCTCACACAACCAACTTCAGCCCATTGAACATGAAAACCCAAAAAGCCCTAAGGCAAATCACTCACAGAAGGCAGCTGGAAGTCAATATGATAAGGAAACCTGCTTCAATGCCCTCTTCAAAAAGCTCCTTGGAGGGTCAGAAGCTCTTAGGCTGACGCAGGACCCATAAGTTTGTCTCCTCTACACTATTGGCTATGTTTGGTTTGGGCAGTGATGAAGAGCTAAATGTCACCTTACCCAAACCAGACTGAGCCTCTGCATCACACAGCAGAAAACGTAATCCTGCACAAACCTTGCGTGCCTCAGGCAAGGTTTTACGACCCTGATTTTACAAGGGAACACCAAGAAATTGCCTGATTTCCCCATGCATTGCATGGGGAGCAATGGATGCACCCAAAGCAAAGCAATGAGCCCACAAGCTGGTGCCAACCACCAGCACTCTGCCTGCTGCAGTCAGCCCCATGTCCCATCCCACCCCAGCTTCCTCCACCCTACAAGCACAATGGAGAAGCCTTACCCTGCCCAAGGTGCAAGCCACATTGGTTTTCCTGCTTTTCTTCTCTGCTTGTTGTTGACACATCCAGCCAGAGGCTGGGTACCGAAACACGGGGTACATCACCCTCCCGTCATGAGGCTGCGCAGGGAGGAAGGCTGTGGCTTAAGTGACATCTCTGTCCCCAGAGCTATGTGTATGATCCTGCCCATCACATATCCTGTTGTTCCTTCCCAGTGCAGAGAGCTGGAGCCATGCAGACAGCACAAAGTACAACACAAAGTCCAGGTACTGGGCAGACGTCTTTGGGGACAGGCAGGGCATCATGGAGATGATGGGTATGTGCTGCTCTTCCACACTGCAGCATGGCCCATGTCAGAAACGCATCACATCTGACATCTCTTCGGGTACCACCATGGGAGGAGATGCTGCTGGGGGCCCTGCGTGCAGGTCCACAGGCACAACCTCTGTTGCTTAAGATGCAGTCACTGTCCAGCATAAGCACAAGGTAAACTTGTTGGTTGCCAAGGAAAGGTGCTGGGCTGTGCTGACACCCAGCTCCAGAGCTCCACATTCTGCCTTAACATCAGCACCAAATGCAAAATCCAAGTTGGGATATTTCCTATCAGCCTCTTCAAAGAAATGGAGAGAGAATATTCCTGGGGCTGGGATTGCGTATTCCTGCCCTGAGCAACAAGCTGCAAATGACTCTGGTGCTGCTAAAATATATGCTCGAAGTCATCTTGATGCAGGAGGTAAAGAGTCAGAGCAGCAGTGGAACAGCCATTATTCCTCAGTGTATAGAAAAGCCAGGACTGCTTTTCCTTGTATGCATCATTCCACATTCACCTACTCCAGAAAGACCCTTGTGCAGTTCCCAGCATCAAGTGTGGGAAGGCTGTGCAAGGAAAACTCATTGCACATCCTTATCAAACTCAAAGCTGGGGTACCACGAAGCATGGAGGTTAGGGAGATTTCCATCCCAGTGACCAGGCTACAGGTCTACCCAATGGAGAGATGAAGGCGCAGTAGGGTTTGTGGATGGCACACATTGTGGTGTGTGAGTACGCAGAAGAAAGGGCAGTGCTGGCCACGGAGCTGGAAACAGCTACAGTGGAAAGATAGCATCTGGTGTGTGACAGTTGCATTTGACATTCTACAAACCCCTTTAGTGGTGCAGCTTTGTGAAGAGGGGGGCAGCAAGCCGCTCATAAACCACAGCTTCATTTCACACCGGAAACGTTTGTGCTTTAGTCTCAAGAGTCTGTTTCCCCTCAGTTTGAAACAAGATTTTGTGATTCGGAGCGAGATTTTGAGCTCTTCATTAGAACTTCATTAGAAATTCATTAGAATTTCATTAGAACTTCATTAGATTTTGAACTCGTACATTAGAAATCCATTAGAACTTTCCATTCCTTCTCATGAAGGAGATCTTCTAAAAGGTAACGAGAGGAAGAGTCAGCAGTGCTGAAGCACACACAGTCTGGTGTCAGTCCCATCACTGATCATTTGCAGGGAACAAGCAGCACTTGCTCACCATCAGCAATGCTGCATCAGTGCTTTGCAATGGGAAGCCCTCCTGAAGCACTATGAGGAGACACCATGGGCAACAGAACAAGGGACCTCATAGAGGATGGTTATATTGGTGCTCCTTTTATGTCTATCAGCCACTGATTACTGTGTAGTTCCCATGTTCTGAGATGTGCTCCTGCAGCCAGTCGTGGAATTCTGAGGCTTCCATGTGGTGTCTGGTATTACGATGCTCAGAAGCTGAAGAGTTCTTTACCATCATGAAGAAGTCACTGAGCTCCTTGCAGAAAATGACTGAGAAATCAACCATATGTGAAACTCAGCATCTCCTTCAGCTCTGGCGCCCCGAGCTCCCTCTCATTTCCCTGCCTTCTCAATTCAGTGAAATTTTTGCTTAATTATTTAACATACATTAAATACAGCCCTAGGCTGGGCTTAATATACAAAGATAAACCTCTGTCGAAGGCAACTTAGGTTGGAGTTCACAGCAATCAGAGCACAGGAACCTTAGCTATGAGTAAAATAACTAGGTTTGGGAAAAGAGAAAGGAATGACCTTGGCTAACCAAACCTCTCTGGTCTCCTGACATCTTATATGGTGCCCTGCGGAAGCAACCTGTTGTCTGAGCTTCTCCTTCTTCCTCTGCCATAACTGTGGCACCACAACAGAAATGACTAACATGTTACTAGTGCTGCGGTCTCACTGGTCTGACTTAGGCCCCCAGTTCAGCAATGACAAGCCTATTGCAAACCACCAGTTCCTTAACTGATTTGATTGCTCACTTCCTCCTGCCAGTTTTGGACCAGGTGATTGCTATATAACTTACATCACTGATGTGAATCCTTTATACGAGTGTTGGTTTCAAATGAGAGCTTTTCCTGGAGGTCCTGCTTGTGCCTGGAGCTTTCCCTAATCAAACAGTGCAACTGTTTTAGCTTCCCTTATTGCTCTGTGGAATAGGAACAGCTTCATGCTGAGCGGCACCTAAATACAGAAGCAGAAACAAATGATCCCTGCCCCAGCGTTTATTGTATCAGAGATATGAGATGGGGGACAGGAGAGAGGGGGTCTTGTCCGATCATACACAGACATCTCCATTGGACCTTGCCTGGATCCCTCTGCCCAGCAAAGTGTCCATGCAGAAGAGAGATGTGCAACAGACCCCTTGCAGCTGTACCGCTCTGCTGACAAGAAGCTAACATGTTCATGAGCAGTCTATTGTAGGCAGCAGAAGGAAGGCTGAAAGTAACAAAGGTAACGGTGGCCTTGCATGGAAACCAGCTGAAGGCATGAGGACCACGATTGAGAACACCTCTGCACCCAGGAGAGGAATCTCTGGGCCCCGGTTTGTTACCCTGCACTGATCCATAGCATCATGGAATCAGTCAGGTTGGAAAAGACCTTTGAGACCATTGAGACTCATGGTAACATTCAGTGTTAATCAGAGGCAAGAGAGAAGTAAGATGTCCTTTCTGCCCTAACCCTAACCTTCCTGGACGGTCCTTTAGATGCATAGCACATCCATCACTTTGCCCCTGAGGACACACAGTATGTGCTGTTGTTAAGCATCTGCACCCTACATCAGAGTGAGAACGTGGCCCTGACAAACACCTGAACCACCCTCTTTTGCCTGTTCGAGCCATACTGAAAAATGGAAGTGAGGAATTTTCCTACTTTGGTCTCAGGTTGTACTTTGGAAAATGGTTCTGATATCCCATTTGTTGTCACCGAGGTGTAACAGGGATAATGTTGGGAGGCACCCACACAACAATCCTGATGGACAGCACAAACCAGCTCACTTCTGCATCTCAGAAAACATAAGACTCAGCTGCAGTCATCTACAAGGCAGGCCATGGTTTCAGTTCCTTGTCTATGTTCCTCCATCACCTTATGGAGACGGACAATTCCCAAGAGCACCTTATCCCATTATAAAGGGAAGATGATTTCTACTTAGGATAAGGGGACAGAGCTGCCCACTGAAACCAGGAGGAGCCTATGGAGTATCACCACTTGATGTCTCATCTGGAGATGGCTGGAATGCTCCAAGGTGACATAGAGCTCAAGTCTGACATTCTCTTGACGGGGCTGTGAGATCCAGATCCCTGCAATGGCATTTGACTGAGGAAACCTTATTTTCTCTTGCCAAAGCCTGCTCTATTTCAGGCAGACATCACAAGTCTCACAGCCTCAGTATGAATTTCACACATCCCAGCAGGACCTAACAGCAGCTTTCCTCACTCACCAACATGCCTTGATGCTCAATGGAACAAAGCCAGCTCCTAAACCGCCTTCCTTCACTCATCATTAAGCAGCAGCCACAATAGCAATGGCATCAGCATCAGCAGCACCCGATTTCTGACAAAACCAAGGAAAAAGGGGGATTTCTTTGCTACGGAGTCACAGGAAAACACCTCCCACGGAAAAGCAACCAACAGGAAAGACAAGAAATGCCAACAAGAAGAAGACCTGTAACACAGCAGCCCACCAGCATCGCAGTTGTTGGTGTGCGTGCAAAGCCCAAGGAAGCATCACCCATACCCACGTGCGAGCGGTCACTGGAAGCAGCAGCGAGGGCCCTCCCCGTTGGAGCACAAGGGCTTTGTTGGCAGGGCGGAAGGCCCTGTGGTTCCAGAAGAAAACCACAAGATGTCAAAAACACAACATGGGGCATGGGGCTTCCTCGATGGGTTTCACATCACGGACCACCTGCCTTGTGCTGAGCAGCTCCTGCACAGCAACTGCAAAGAGGGGCTGCAAAGGGAACGTGGCAGCGGCACCTGAGGAGCTCAGCTGTGGGGCAGCCACGTGTGTGCTCGGGGGTAAACAACACATGCCATGAAGCACCCGTGTGGTGGTGCTCTGCCATCCACCTGAGATGCTTTGGGTGCCCACCAGTGAAGGCAGCACAATCCCTGCAACTTGGGGCCTGCAGCCAAAGCGTTGGGCTCGTCCATCACTTGTGTGGAGCTGGAGCTGCTCTGAACCCCCATACGGCTGCAGGGGCTGATCCTATCTCAAACATGAGCATCATCAGGCTGGATCCCTAGGGAAGTCATCGAGGCAAAGTCCTTGCGGCACCGTTAAGAACTCATAGCGATAAATGAGCCCAAATCCTGGATTAGAACTGGATTTCCTCAGGAATCTTATTTTCTCCTCAATTCGCTGCAGATGCTGAGCACTGCCCAAGAGGGTCCTGGTGACATCACATCCTCCCCAGACTGCAGCACAGCCTGCCCAAGTGAAGCATCTCTGCTCCACTGCACCAAGGAGATGACTGGCAAACCTGCATTGCTCCTGCTGCTCGCACTGGGGCTCTGTGAGTATGGACACTATGGGGTTGTGTATCACCTTCAATGGGATGGGCAAGTAAATCCCTGCCCCCGAATCCAGGAAATTGGACTAAATGGTTAAAATGGGAACATAAAAAACAACCCCAAAATGTGGCTTTGAGGTTTGCTCGGTGGAGGTGAAGGCGGCACAGATGGATGGGTGACTGCAGCATCGTTTGTGCTGGAGAGGGAGCCCCATTGGAGAAGTGGTTCTGGAGTGGGGGGAATGGGAAACAGGGAGATTTAGGAGTCAGTGTTTTTAAGGAGTCACTTTGGGTAAGCTGGAAAGGGGTAACATCCCTGAGAGGGCCGCCAAAAGGCTTTAAGAGCAGCACAGACCTGTAAAGCCTGGGTGGCTGATTGCTGAGCACCCTCCACGCACCATCCCAACAAGGACTCCAATGAAACCTTCATGTCACCCAGGCAGCACAGTCCTCCCTTTGCATTTGACCTCAAGGACAAGGAACGAGGTTTGTCCAGAGGGGCCATGGCTCTTCCCGAGCAGTTCCCACAAGGATTTGTCTCCCACAGGCTGCCCTGGGATCCGTGGCCAGGGGTACACGATGAAGATCCACAGCATCACGCAGCCCCGCATAGGACAGCGGCTGGTGCTGCGCTGTGAGAGCAGCAGCATGGACAGTGGTGTGTTCTGGGTCCGCCAGAACAAGGCTGAGACCCTTCACTTCATCGTCTTCATCTCTTCCCTTTCCCGGACCACCTTTGGGGGGAATATGAGGACATCCACACACTTTGAGGTGGGGAAGCACAGCAGGTTCTACTGGTTGGCAGTGAAGTCCTTCAGGCCACAGGACGAGGGGAACTATTTCTGCCTCATGAACATCAACCAAGCACTGTACTTCAGCCCTGGCCAGCCTCTCTTCCTCCCAGGTCAGCAACACCTCCACCCAACCCTGGTTAGCTCTGCCAAAATGCCCAGCACCTCCTGTCCCTGCCTGCTGTAACCACTCGCCTCTCCCACAAACCCCATTGCCCGTGCTTGCTTGCCCAGGGCATGTCATAACCGGTGCAGCCAGAGGCTCCTTACTTGCCTTTTCGTGGCCATAAGCGAAGGTGCAGGGGCAGACACAGCATCGCCTCTCCCCATCCCCTCTTCTCCATCGCATTCATGGCTCTTAAGGGATAAGACAGAAGCAAAGTCCATCACCACCCCCTTGGCAGGGAGTATGAAATAAGGAGCCTGCAGCTCCTCACTGGGTCTTGGGGGACTCACAACCAACATGAGGTCCCTTTGGACCTGAGCCCTATGGCCAGGGGGCACGGCCTGGGGTGGGAGAGCACACGGGCAGGAGGGAGCTGTTCACTGTATTCTACATCCATTTTCACTTACAGTCACCACCACAGTGGCACCCAAAACCCTCCCATCACCCACCGCCCCAGCACCCAACGTCACCGAAAGGGACCCTTGCCTGAGGAGCCCGGATTCAGGTAGCTCTGCTGCATGAAGGGAGAGGGGAAGAGCTGTTCTGGTCCATTGATACCAAGGGGGATCCTGGAGGCATTTTGGGATGTGGGGCGTGTGAAAATCCATGGAGCTTTAGCAGAAGGATTGAACTCCGGTGTTTCATCCTATGAGGAAAGGTGAAGGATGATATAAAAGCATGAGTGGGTCTCATGCATGGGCACACTGGGAAGAGGTGGAAGGAGGCTTGGGGATTGGTTTGGACACCTTTGGCTGCACGTGCTCCCAGGGATTGCTGTGCCGATCCCCTCTGAAGTCAGCAGGATTCCCCAGTTAACCTACAAACACCACTCAGCCTTTTGATGCTGATGTAAACGATCAGCAGTAACTGATGCACTTGTGGAGGTCATTGGTGGGCCAGGGGAAGCCTCTGCTTCACCACCAGCCTCACTGAACACCAGGCAGGCCCCCTGCTCCACCAGCACATAGTGGACCTTCTCTCTTCTCTACTCCTGCAGAGACCAGCAAGGAGAAAGGGCTGGATTTCCTATGTGACATCTTCATCTGGGTTCCCCTGACAGCCGCCTGCTCCCTGCTCCTCCTTGCCCTGGCAGCCACCATCACACTGTGCCAACGTAAGAGTCACCCATAACCATCTACAGATATTCCTTTAGTGTGAAACTGCAGCCCAGGCCTTCAGGGGAAGAGGTTTTCTAACTATCTCCTTTACATAGGCACCAGATACAGGAGAGTCAACCCAAGAGAAGGACCACTGCTCAAATCACTGTACTGTACTCATCAGTAGGCTTAGACTGAGAAATAGTTATCAATTTAGAACCATAGAACCATAGGGACTGGAGCAACAGGACAAGGGGTGATGGGTTTAAACTAAAGATGGGAAATTCAGGTTAGATATAAGGAAGAAGTTCTGTACTGTGAGGGTGATGAGGCACTGGCACAGGCTGCCCAAAGAAGAGGTGAATGCTCCATCCCTGGTGGTGTTCAAGGCCAGGTTGGACAGAGCCTTGGGTGACATGGTCTGGTGTGAGGTGCCCCTGCCCATGGCAGGGGGTTGGAACTGAATGATCTTAAGGTCCTTTCCAACTCAAACCATTCCATGATTCTATGATTAAGGTTAGAAAAGACCTTTCAGGAAGAAATATAAGTAGAGAAAACTTAACTCTACCAAACTGCATTGGCTCTACCATCCTTATATCGCTGAATCAGAGGATAAAAGAACCTGAAACGCTTTGACAGAATAAACACACCTTGGGCACACAACTTGTGAGCTCGAATGCCAGGACTGTCGCTAGCAGCTCGAGCTGTAATCAGAGGAGCAACTTAATCCCCGGGGTTCAGAGGCTGCTGCAGTTACAGCAGTAACACAGAGCCCTTGGGCAGGCAGAAGTCCTGCGGTGAAAGGTCATCCGAGTGCAAATGTATTGAAATCAATTCAGTGCTCACTGAAGTCAGTGCAACACTGAGGTACCCCCAGAGGGTGCACTGATTCATTAAAGCAGCTCAGCTCGTGTGCCTGGAACACCACAGTGTTTTGCTGCTGAATGAACCCAAGTGGATCCTCGCTCTCCTCACAGCCTGGAGCTGATGTCAAATGAATTTACCAGCTGAGCCAGTTGAACTGTCATAGAATATCATAGAACCACGGCCTGGTTGGGGTTGGAAGGGACCTCAAAGCTCATTCAGTTCCAACCCCTGCCATGGGCAGGGACACCTTCCACTAGAGCAGCTTGCTCCAAGCCCCTGTGTCTAACCTGGCCTTGAACACTG
>JASSUY010038867.1:0-16700 GCA_032466535.1 Forpus xanthops
TTATTATTGGTAGTAGCAGTAGTGATTTATGTTATACCTTAGTTACTAAACTGTTCTTATCTCAACCTGTGGGAGTTACATTCATTTGATTCTCCTTCCCATCCCCCAGGACTGGGGAAGAAAGAGGGGGGAGTGAGTGAGAGAACGACTGCATGACTTTGAGGGGCTTAAGCCATGACACATGTCTCCTGGTCTTGGGACAATTAATTCATAAAAAGTGAAAACAGAATTTTAAGATCCAGATCTGTGGGTATTTTCCAAAGAATACTTGTGATAAGCAACCTTTTTAATAGCTGTTTATGTAATCATATTGAAGTATTTAAAACATTTAAACACTGGTTTTGCCGAAGCATTCTACTGTGTTACTAAGCTTTTCAGCTTTGAATTGAAAACAGATAAATGAAAAATGAATGCAAGGTGTAACATACAATAGCCAGTGATACTGAATGACTCTGTTATGATCAAACTAAAAGCATAAGCACGTTAGATATTGGAATTGGTATGTACACCTAGATAAAAAGCACTAAGCCTTATCTCAGAAATCATCATTATTTCTAGAACTTGCTAAACTGGTGGCTCAAATGGTTACAGAAGTCTTTTCAATTTTCAGATATCTCTTCCAAAGTTCTTTGAAAGGTGTTCTGAGAAAACAACACTAAGTGAAAATCAGTATTTGAGAAGAGAGTTTTTGCTGGAATAAACTTTCATCACATCAGAAATATGTCACATTCTATTTTCCCTTTTGTTCTTGCAGCACACTTAAGAAAATAGTAAAAGAGAAGAGAAAAAAGAATGAGTCTCAGTGATCATACTGCAAGATAATTCTACATCAAAAACCTGCCAAATAATTGTGAACAGAATTTGAAGGTTGGGAAGTGTGTTTTACTGAACACTACTGATTGCCAAACTGTACAGGCACAAAGTACTGAAATATCTGCCCTCAAGGTTATTTTGAGAAAGTAAAAAGAAGTCAGAAAAGCTCATCTAAGTGTCTGGACAATAGCTGACATAGAACTACCTGAAGCAGTTTCTTTAGATGAAAACTGCAGTCAATTAATTTTCAGAAGAACTTCCTGATGTTTTAACACTACAACAGAGATCATTTGGGCATGGCATTAATCAAAATGGAGTGGGCACTAACAGTTAGATATACAGCTATGAGGTTTCCTGTGGACTTACAGTGAGGTGCTAATGGAGTTTTATTTGACCCTGCCAACCACTCAGCCTTTGTGTGTCCCAATGCACCTCATAACAAAGGACATTTCATGTGATTTATATAAACCACTGCCCATTTAAGAACATCTCCTACCATGTTATTATCACCCATATTTAAGGGAAAGGAACCATATTCCTTGGGAGAGCAAACTGTACAGATAAAATTTGCCTGAAATGCCTTTGATATTATCCAAGCCCTGCAACTTTTATATTTCATCACTCTTACCTGATAATCCATTTTTAACTAGCAGTATCACAATTGTTTAAAACCTGTGTGTCATGTGTTCAGCAGCAGCAGTCGTCTTTCTCCTTTAAGTAGCAGCTAGTGCAGCACTGTGGTTTTGGTTTTCGGCTTGGGAGCAGTGCTGATAACACCAGTGTTTATAGTTATGGCTTAGAATGTGTAGGCTGGCCAAGGACTTTCTGAGTTTCATGCCCTGCCAGGGAGGAGGGGAGCCAGGAAGAAGCTGGGCGAAAGGAGAGACAGGGCACCTGACCCAAACTGACCAAAGAGGTATTCCATACCACAGCACGTCATGAGCAGGATGTAGAAACGGAGAGGGCAGAGACCTGAAAAGATTGTGGTGCAGGGGGGATGCACGGCATGGCTGGGATTTGGTATGAGGTGATGGGGTGCACTACGTAGTCAAGCTTTGTATCAGGTGATGGGGAGCACTGCGTGGTGTGGCTAGGTATCAGGTGAAGATCTGCTGTATTCTCCTTCCTTGTATTTTCTCTTGTATTATTATTGGTGATAGCACTAGTGATTTGTTATACTTTAGTTACTGAACTGTTCTTATCTCAACCCGTGGGAGTTGCATTCTTTTGATTTTCCTCCCCATGCCCTGGGACTGGGGAATAAAGAGGGGGGAGTTAGTGAGCAGAACTGTTTGAGAGCTTCAAACCACGACAGTGTGTTGTTGTACAAGTGCAAAGGGAAGAGGTGAATGCAATGAATCCATGAAAAAGTAGATCAGCTAAAAATCGTCTTTGTTTAAGCCACTCATGTGACTGCTAGGTTTCATCAGAAACAAAAGGGAAAAAGTAATTTTCTTTTGCTGTGAGGCACAGGGTATTTATTTTTCCTCTGGAAAAAAATAATAAACAGGAGAAATAATCACTTCATGTATGAGTTTTGAGGTGATTTTTTTTGTTAAGTCCCCTGGTTTCCTCAGTTAGAATGATCAGCAGGAATGGCAGAGAACTTTGTTAGCTTTGAAGGCCCCAGGAACTGCTTTTCCTTTTCCTTGTGTTTTCAGCAGCACATCTTATTTTAACACTTCCCAACTGATTCCTCCTCTATTCTGGCCCATGTTTCTTTCTTCCCTCCAATTAATTCTGAATGAAGCAAGCCTGTGAAACTGTCCTTATGAAGAACCTTGAATCCATTGGAATCCATTAGAAGAAAAACTTTTGGAGATATCTCATCAGGATATAATACCCTCCTTCTTGAACAAAGAGATAAGTCTAGTTGAGGCACGCAGTTTTCTCAGGAAGTGATGCAGTTTATTTACTGAAGTTGAATATTTCATGTTGGTAGTTTTCAAATGACTTAATCAGATATTTTCATTTAATGTTTGTTAATCCTTTCACCTGAAGTTAGACTGCACCTTTTGCTTTGTGGTTTTTTTTTTTTTATTATTATTATGACAGCAGGGATAACTATTAAAGTTTAAATAAGAAACTTAATCATAGAATCATAGGATAGTTTGGGTTGGAAAAGACCATAAGATCGCCTCGTTCCAATGCCCCTCACACTAGACTGTGTTGCCCAAGGCTCTGTCCAACCTGGCCTTGAACACTGCCAGAGAGGGAGTATTTGCCACTTTTTTGGGCAACCTGTTCCAGTGTCTCACCACCCTCACAGTAAAGAACTCCTTCCTTACACCTAACCTGAATTTCCCTGCTTAAGGTTAAACCATTACCCTTGTCTTATTGCTACAGTCCCTAATGAAGGGTTCCACTCCAGCATCCTTGCAAGCCCACTGCAGACAATGCAGAGCTGCTATGAGGTCTCCAAGCAGCTTCTCTTCTCCAGGCTGAGCAATCACTCTTTTCTCAGCCTGTCTTCATATGGGAGGCTCTCCAACCCACTGATCATTATTGTGGCCTTCCTCTGAACTTGCTCTGGACTTGCTTAGGTAATGGAAAACCAAGGTAAACAGATCTTTTGGAACTTATGCTGTCTATATCAAGATATAAAAATATAGTAGGCATTCATTTGAATAGCAGTTGTAACATTTTTTTAGTACCAATCCAAAATGAGAAAAAATTTTGTAATTAAACTGCACAGCTTGCTGCAAAAGAGAAAGTCTCTTTTACCACTTCTTTGCCATTATTACTTATTTTTTGGCAAATTGTCTACTAAAATCTCCACTTGCTACTTTAAAAAGTCATGATTGTCACTATACCAACATATGCAAATGGCAATTGCTGTTTAATTTGCTGGCTGCACATCAGTAAAGTTAAGACTGCTCCACTGAGGTAGTACAAAGCTTTTGAATAAGTAAGCAGTTTTGAACCTACAAAAAAATTTACAATCTAAATGTAGGTCAGTGTATTTTACTGTTTGCTCAGAGAAAAGTAAGTTCAAAATTTGCTAAAGTTTCTGGTAGATAACAGTTTTAATATCCAAATAGAATCATAGAATTATAGAATAGTTAGGGTTAGAAAGTACCTTAAGATCATCTAGTTCCAACCCCCCTGCCAGGGTCAGGGACACCTCCCACTAAGCCATGCCACCCAAGGCTATGTCCAACCTGGCCTTGAACACTGCCAGCAATGGAGCATACACAATTTCCATGGGCAGCCCATTCCAGTGCCTCACTACCCTTACAGTAAAGAACTTCTTTCTTATATCTGATCTAAATTTCCCCTGTTTAAGTTTGAACCCGTTACCCCTTGTCCTATCACTACAGTCCCTCATGAAGAGTCCCTCCCCAGCACCCTTATAAGCCCCCTTCAGATACTCGAATGCTTTGAAGTCTCCACGTACCCATCTCTTCTCCAGGCTGAACAGCCCCAGCTTTCGCAGCTTTTCTTCATCCAGGAGGTGCTCCAGTCCCCTTATCAATCTTGTGGCCCTCCTCTGGACTAGTTCCAAAAGTTCCACGTCCACCTCATTAAAAATGTGGTGGAATATTTTGTATTGTTGAATTATTATTAAAAATAATGAATATTTTATTCCAAATTATCAGAAGAGGCCATTTAATAAAGTCAGATTATTTTGCCACTGAACAGTGCAGAAAAAAGTTTGACTGGATTCAAAAATGGAAAATTCATAGAAGACCCAAGGGTAGCTATTAAAAGCAATGATCTAAATGCTACTTCATGAGTGATTGCCAGAAGCTGGAACAGTGTTCTAAAAGGCTAATCTGTAACTGAGCTCTTTGCTAAACATCAGCTAGTGGCAACTGAGAGAGAATAGTTGGAGAGCTATATGGATATTGTGACTATGTTCACTTTATTTCATAGCATGGTGCAGTATAAGAGGATCAGCAAACTGAGGTAGCTGGTGCTGCATTGCCTAAATGTAGCCTGTGAGCATTATTAGGGATTTTTATCTGACTAGATTTAGTCTACTCCTGAGTATGGAATACTCCTCAAAACTTGAGACTCAAAGTGTCTGAAAGAAAATTCTTCCATAGACATCTGTTTTTGTGACTGTAGGTCCTCTTAAGGCTACTCAAAGTAGTGCCAGGTCAACCTTTTACGACCTACCCAACGCTAATGACTTCAGCACTGCCACAAGGACTCATAAGCCTGGTTTCATTCCATGGTCATGTTTCTCCTTCATTTCTCTTCCTCCTTATTCTGTTCCTGCACATTTCCAAGTGATGCCATGATACCTGCTGCCTAAACTGCCCCTGATTTATTCATTGCTGTGAACAAAGACACTGCAAGGGAAAATGGTGAGCTTAATCCTGCAGTTGCAGCAGCCACTGTGTGAGGACATCCTAAAGGCTGCTGTGGTCCCCTCAGTTTGTTTTCTTCTTGCACATCTATTTTGCAGTGTGTTACTGTAACTGCTTAGATCCAGCTTAAATGGAAGGTCTAGGCCTGATAAACTAATGTGAACTGATGGCCCTGCACTGCCTTTGTTATGCTGCACAACTAACACTCTCCAAAATTTTCGGGTGTGAATGGGTATGATAGGGATCATGTGTTGCTGGCTGTTGTCTTAATGTTGTCATATTTATGACAACTTTGGGAGCATAAATCCAAGTTCAAGAGAGTGACCATTGCATAATATGACCTCATACCTTTTGATTCTCAGGAATAACTTTCAGGTAGGGTGTTAGCAAGTCCACTAAAGGCAAAGCTGTGATGAAGATTACCAAGCCTGTTCAAAAATTATCTTCCTTTGTGGAGAACAAGTGGGAGACATAGATGAAAAATATCCAGAATTTGTGCTCTGGATCTCTGAACTAAACAAGGGTAACTAATACAAATTCCATTCGTTCTCTGATGCCTTCACCTGGCCACTACAGCTTTGCAAATCTTGTGAACCACTCATGCAGCGCACAAGCCTCAATACACCATGGGAGTGGATTTGGGAATATTTTACAAGGCTTCCCCAAAGGATTTATCTTATCCATGTTTTCCATATCTCTGACCTCAGACCCACAGGGAGCACTTGAACAGAGAGGGTAATGTACGATGCTGGTGTACATATTTGCAGTGTAGGGCGCATGCATGCCCTCCCAACTGGGCCATGAGGCAGCACCCTGACAAGGAACAAAACCTGGTTTAGCTGTACTCTAACATCAAGAAAATAACTTGATTCCAGAAGGATATTTTAGTGGAGAGTTAAGGGACCTCTGCACACCATTGACATTTAGCATTTTCTTAAAATAAGCTTTTGATTGTGTCTTGTGTAAATGACCCTAAAATATAGTTCAATGTTTTAGAGAAAAAGTAATTCCAACAGAGTTCACTAGGGTTTCAAAGGCAGCATCACATTTACACATTGCTTTGCTTGAAATAATAGCTATTATGTATATCACGAGCCACTAGCAAACTGTAAAATCAAGTCCTTCTCTCTTACATTTGGATTGTACAACTTGGATGAGGTCTAAGTTGTCATCAGTACTTTGAACATTCTTTCAGTGTTGAACTGGTGCGCTGAAAGATACCTTATATTAGAAATTCTATTCAGTAAAAAACTTAGATGATTGTTTGTTTTAAATGTATTTCCAAAAACTTTAGTGGGAAACAGTAACTAACCTGCACCAGTACTTACACTTTCTTTGATGCTTATTCAACTGAGTCCCAGACAACATCTTTTTCTTAGAATTCTATTCCTTTTCTTTTGCTTTTTCATGCTTTTTCCTGCTTTTCCTGGCTTTTACTGCATTTCTCTTTCCCTTTCCTTGAAGTACAGTATGTGTAGTTCTCTTTTATGTGTTGATTTACTTATTTACATCCACACATTCTCATTTTCCCCATATCTTCTTTTATGGCGCTATGATGTGAAAGTAATTTATTGAATTTGTGTGGCAAATCTATTCAAAGAGAGGTAAAATGAAAAAAAAACTACCAAACACTTTACAGCATCATCTTTTTCTGGCATGAAAAGATTGCAAAGACCATCTTTTCCTTACTTTTAAATTGTCTATGAAATAGTATATTTGATGCTATTTACCCCCTCACCCTTCTCTCATATATAGGGTAACTGAGAAAGTGAAAATTCATGACTGGCAAGCATAGGAGTTGCTGGGGCGCAGTATAACTTTTCATGGCATGTAACACTGTTAAATTATCATTTAATATATTATCAATATTCCTGTGTGTACTGGGGAAAGAGGCCTGGAGTGAAAGAGTGGATTGAAACCTGTGGAAGAGTCGGGGTATGTTTTCCCTAAGTGTGTAAATGTTTTGGGTGTTTTGTTAGTGGTGGTTTTGTTTCCCAATACCCAGAAGAATAATTAGATATTTGTAGTTAAAGGAAGGAAACTAATTTCCCCAGGTCAAGTCTGGTTTGTTTGCAACAGTAACCATTAAGAAATCTTCCTGTCTTTATCTCAACCCATGAGTTTTCTCACTCTCATTCTTCCTTATAATCTTCCTTATGTTATTCCTTGCTCTGGGGCGGGGGAGCGGGCAAGTGGCTGTCAGCCAAGCCAACCCGCTATATTATACAATGAATGTTTTAATACTCAAATAAATGTCACATAAAATGATGACATAATTGATTACTGAACACCAGTGTTTTCAAATACTATGCCATAAAAATTTCCTCTCCGTTCCTCTTTTTTTGGTAGGTTTCTTAATTGCACTATTACCTAAAAAATTAAAATCTGCTCTGTATTTCTCAGCTAATGTTTTCTGCTCCAATGGTTATATTGCATACACTTTTGATAAGATGCTATCTAGGTTCACAGGAACATTGGAGGAAATAAAGAATTATACAGATGAAATATTAATTGTCACTGAATACCTTCGCTTTGGTTGTCTGTATCTCAATTAGCTCATTACATGGGAGATTATTTAAGAAGCACTTTTATGCAGTAAGTAGTTAAAAATTATTAAAGCAGATGATAGAAAAGTTCATAAGGGTCACGCAGTGCTGGCAGAAACAATCGCCACCTTTTTGTGAGACATTCTTTTTTCAAGCTGTCTCATTAAGGTTTTTTGCCTTCCAATGCTTGTACCTCATAGTTTAAAATAAAAAGTGGTGAACATAAATCCAAATTATTTGGGCTTGAATACATCTTCAGTTATTGAAAAATGATAACAAAGGTCAAAAACTGGCAATTTTCAAGCATTTTAAAAAATTATGTGTCTAACCTTTCTTTGAAGTGAACTGGGAACTGTAACTGGGAGCATATTATGTCGAATGGCAACGAACTACATGGCCCTAGACTGCTTCAGCAGTTTTGAAATTCTGAGATGATCAAACGACATTGCTCTTTTATGGAATACTGATATCAAATATTGCATGCGATCAAGAGTTATTGCATTGTCATAGGAACAACATGGAGTTTTGGGATATTTGTCTTTTCTAGAATAGATTTAAGAACAGTTTTCAAATTCTTCTTTAACTTGGGCTTAGAAATTATTGGTGTTGCTGCGGAGGTTAAGGCCAGGGATGGCCTTCAAGGGGCAGCACAGCTAAAATAAAAGAAGATTTTAATAGGCTCTATTCTTCACATACACGCTTATATTTACTTTACCTTTAACACAAAGGAACAAGTGATGCCAGTTGTGATCATATAAAAGAAGAAAGGATCCTTATATAACGACATTCATAAATTGGAATACACTAACTGCTCTGACTTTTTTCATTGCATCTATGATACTTATTAAGACTTTTTCTTATAATAATATCTCAAATAAAAAATAATAAACAAATGTTTCTGATTGTCTAAAATCATAAGGAAAAAAAGTGGCTTTTTCTTCCAGGGAGGTTTGTCTAGATAAGGCAAAGAATAAAATAAACATTCTTTATCAGACCTCCCCTTAGCTTCAAAAGAAGAATCAGAAATATAGAATATCTCATAAAAATGGAAATGTCAAGCTTAAGATAAGTTCTGAAGCACAGTAAAAAGTAAAGCGCCCTCTTAAATACCACGGCACTACTAGTTCATTAAGTTGGGACTAGAATTGTTAGCTAAGTTGTTGACCAGTACTAAGAAGGAGTTACACTGATACAGCACTTCAATATGCTCAGCAGGTGCAAAGACTTAAATACCATCTTTGTGTCCTTAATGAGAGATATTGAACAAAATGTCTCAAAATGCCTCAAAATGCCAGTCAGTAGATCAGTTTTTCAGGAGGCAAGCAGAGAGATACATTCATTGTTCTTATACTACAGAAAAGATTTCTTTAGATGGTCCTTAAAGAGGTAGAATAAGAAAATATGGTGAAATAATAATTAAGGAATCATCAAGTTCCTCTCTCAAATTACAGGATGATACAATTCTTCTGGAATGCATGCTAAGGCACATAAAAAACAAGGTGATTAGTGACACCCAGCATAGCTTCATTAAGGGGAAATCCTGCCAGACCAATGTGGCAGCCTTCTATGATGGGGATGAACTACTGATGGACAGGGGTAGAGCAGCTGATGCCATCTACCTGGACTTGTGCAAAGCATTTGACACAGTCTCACCTGATATTCTTGTCTCTAAGCTGGAGAGACATCAGTTTGATAGGTGGACCAGTCAGTGGATAAAGAACTGGCTGGCTGGTCTCACACAAAGAATTGTGCTCAGTGGCTCAATGTCCAGCTGGAGACCTGTGGAAGCATTCCTTTCAGTTAACAGACATGTGAGCAATCCAGCTTTTGACTCAGCTTCACTCAAATAGTGAGCAAAAGGCTTTGTGAGGCTTTGCAGGCCGATAAGAGGGTAATCAGGAAAGGCTCAAGGACGAGTGTGTGCTGCCAAGAAGAGGAAGCTGTCTTGCAAAGCCTCCAAACAGGAGGTCACGTAACAACAGCTGCTTGTCAAGGCAAACCGCAAGTTCCAAAACAGGAAAAGCATCCACTAGACTGGCGCTATGGACATTTATGGACACTTGAAGCTACAGCCATTCATTAAACTGTTGCTAGTACTCGACTGAATGGAGCTGACCAATCAAGTGTTATCGACTGTTCTAGTGCTCTAAAACTTTTCTATAAAAGGCACACTTGCGCACAATTTTTCAATGTTTGATCACACTGATTGTTGTTGCGTTGTTCCATATCCCCCGCAGAGACCAGTAACAAGTAGTGTCCCACAGGGATTGATGTTGGGACCAGTCTTGTCCAACATCTTTATCAGTGATGTAGGCAGTGGGGTTGAGTGTGCCCTCAGCAATTTTGTTAATGACATGAAGCTGTGTGGTTTGGTTGATATGTTGGAGGGAAGGAATATCATCCAGAGGGACCTTGACATGCTTGTGAGGTGGGCTGATGCCAACCTGATGAAATTTAACCATAAACAAGTGCAAGATCCTCCTCCTGGACTGGAGCAATCACAGGCACAGCAACAGACTGGACAGAGAAGAGATTCAGAGCAGCCCTGAGGAGAAGTACTTGGGGATGTCAGTCTATGAGAAAATGAATGTGAGCCAGCAGTGTGACCTTGCATCTCAGAAAGCCAACCGCATCCTGGGCTGCATCAAAAGGACTGTGACCAGCAGGTCTAAAGAGGTGATCCTGCCTCTCCACTCTGCTCTTGTGAGACCTCACTTTGATTACTGTGTGCAGTTCTGGTGTCCTCAACATAAAAAGGACGTGGAAATGTTGGAACAAGTGCAGCGGAGGGCCACAAGGATGATCAGGGGAATAGAGCACCTCTTGAATGAAGATTGGCTGAGAAAGTGTGACTGTTCAGCCTGGAGAAGGCTGCGTGGAGACCTCCTAGCAGCCTTCCAATATCTGAAGGGAGCCTATAGGGATGCTGGGGAGGGACTCCTCATGAGGGACTGCAGTGAGAGGACATGGGGTAATGGGTTCAAACTTAAACAGGGGAAGTTTAGATTGGATCTGAGGAAGAAATTTTTTATTGTGAGGGTGGTGAGGCACTGGAATGTATTTCCCAGGGATGTTGTGAATGCTCCATCTCTGGCAGTGTTTGAGACTGGGTTGGACATAGCCTTGGGTGACATAGTTTAGTTGGAGTTGTCCCTGCCCCCTGTCAGGGGAGTTGGAACTAGATGATCTTAAGGTCCTTTCCATCCCTAATGATTCTATAATTATAGTCTGAGAACTAGGAATCCATTCTTTGTCAAGATATTTACTTCCATCAGGCTTTCTGTGTCTTAGTTTCTGATATATATATATAGTGGCAACAATAACAGAACTAATTAGATAAGCTATTTCTGTACTATGATGTTTTTGATTTCAGGGAGATATTTTTCCATAATTAATTGCAATGAGAAAGTAAATATTTTTATAAAAGAAAAATATCAGATGAAAACTAATTTGAGCTGCCTGAAAATTTGCATTTTAGTATATTCTACCTGTTGTGTGAAAGATTAACATCAGTCCATTGATCCATTATATATCAAAGTTAATAAAGTAATAAACCACCTGTATTTTGAACCATTTTTCTTTGTAAAATAAATTACATTAAAATCCATATAATTTAAGACAGACAAAAAACATATTTGAGCTATATTCGTCCTGGGCTGCATCAAAAGGAGCATGACCAGCATGTCAAGGGAAGTGATTTTTCCTCTCTACTCCACCTGTAAATAAATACGTGGGAAAGACTGAAAGAGGTAATTAAAAATGCATTTGGAAAAAGAAAAAACTTACAGAAAGAAGGAGTCAAGAGAAAGTTACTGAAAAGAAAAGTGAGGAGGAAAGACTTAATGTCTTCTCCATTAATAACATGGAGGCTTAGAGTATGAAGAACTGTGCTGTTACTCATTAAATGCACAAAATAGTCAGCTGAACATAGAGAAGGGAGTAAAGTGCTCGGCAAAATGAGGCAGGTTACTCTCCTGATCGAGGCAGAACACCAGAAACACGATCACTAAGCAGGAAGATCATCTAATCCAAACCCATGTTCAGAGCAGGGTCAGTCACAATGGGTCGCTTAGGGCTGTGACCAATTGGGTTTTGAATATATGCAAGGACAAAGACTCCACAATAGTGGGAAACCAGGGTTTAAGTTTAAATAGATTCTCTTGTATTTCAGTTTGTACCCATTGTCTCCTGTATCACTGGATGCCACTGAGAAAAGTCTGATTCCTTTTTTAATCTTTATCAGATATTTATATACCTTACTAAGATCTTCCTGAGTCTTCTCTGCTCCAGGTTGATCAGTTCTTGTCATTGTCAAGATGGCCAACAATCACACACACATACTTTCGGTGGCTTAGTAGGAAGAAAAAATAGATAGATGCTTTATTACTACAAACCACTACTTATATACCTCTTCTAGTACTCCTGTGTCTTTTTAGCCACTGATTAATATTAGTTAGCAACGGCACACTATTGGATGACCTTTTACCGCATTACTGAAGCCTGTTTTGCCAAGTTCTTTCTTCGTAGTCAGTTACTCCCCTTATTTGACTAGTTCCTCCAGATGCCTTCTACTTTACCACTCGGATACCTTCTGCTTTCCCACTCGGATGCCTTTGGTGTCTCATTCCTTATGGATGCACTTTAATATCTTCGAGAGTGAGTTCTAACTTCATGTTTTCAGTCAGGGAATCCACGGGCCTACAGTAGCCTCGCACAACAAGTTCTGTCTCTCTCACCCTCTTCTTACATAATATATCTCAAACGCTTAATCATCTCTGTGGCCCTTTGTTGGATTTGCTATGGTACATCCCTGTCTTTCTTATACTGGGAAGTCCAGCACCCAACCCCAAACACTAGATGTACTTCACCTATGCAGAGGATTACCTCCTTTCAGCTGCTGGCTGTCATCGTGTAATGCAGCCCAGGATGCTGCTGCCCTTGTTGCCATAAGGCTGCAATGCTGGATCATGAGCAACTTGAGGTGTACGAAAATCTCCAGATACCTCTTTAAAAAACTGCTTTCCAGTCAGTTCCTAGCATCTACTGGTGCATAGAGTTATTCACTCCCAGGTGCAGGACTTTGCCTTCCCCTGATTTCTGTTGGCTCATCAGTGGACTTAGAGGAGTTGATCCTGAACTCCTCTTCTCTGCAGGACCATATTCTATGGGATCTTTCCAAATGTATCCTTAAGCTGAAATCCACTCCCCTAAAATCCAAGGTTGCATGCATGCTTTTTGTTTGGCTTTTGTTTTTTTTTTCTTCCTCCTCTCAGGATTCTGAAGTCTTGCTGTACCATGGTCACTGAAGTCAAGGGTGTCAACCCTAACCCTCAATCCCCACCCAATTCTTTCTTTTTTCTAACTATAAGCTCCAGCAAAACATCTCCCTTAAAGCACCCCTTAATGTTCTATGTCCAGAAGCTGTAACCAGTATACTCTAGAGAGCTTTCGATTTGCTTGTGCGCTTCTGTGCAGCCCCTGCAGCAAGTATCAGGGAAGTTCCAATCCCCCATAAAGACAAGGGTCTGAAAATGTGGGACTTCCACCAGTTGTCTGAAAAAGGCCATGTCTCTGTTTTCTTCATGATTTATCAGTTAGCGACAAACACCCACATTCTTGTTTACTTTCTTGACCTCTAATCCTGACCTCTCAGATCACTTATCACCCCAAGGTACACTCCCACTGCTCTCTCACATAAATGACAACTTTGTCATTCCTAAAGTACCTGTGCTCATCAACTCATGGGAGGTACCTGTGATGACAATGAGACGTTTACATACAGTATGCAAAAAAAAAGCCCACACATTTCTGGATTAACATAGAATTTATCCTAACAGAATAAAACAAAGCAGCTGCATGCAGTCTCACATGAAGGACTATGGCAGTGATGAGAAGTGTTATTAAATATTTTTAAAAATATAAAATGTAGTCCTGATTAAAGGACAGCAGAAAGTACCCCTTTCTAAATCCACAAATGGGACATCCAATGCGGCATGTGCAGCATTTGCTTTGGGGTATTTTACAGTCTAATAATTCTAAACGAGCATGCTTCATGTCTACTTCTGGAAATGAAAGTCAGGCTCAGGACTTGTGATAAACTGGGAAACAAGCTGAAAATGGATCTAGTGTTTAGTCCAAAAAGTTATGGTGCTGATTCAACATATGCACAACATATATGACAATCATCATTTCACACTTCCTCTTGGTTAAACAGATTCTAATGTTAATGCATTTTGTAGCATATTCTTTTTTTTATTAATCATCTCTGTTTCACTCCTCCTCCTGACAAGGGGTGCCTCAGCACTTGTCTATTGTGACGGATAATTATAGTTAGCTAATAAAAAGTGAATGTTTTCTCTTAGTTCACCCCTCTGCATTGATCTTACTCCCCTACCTGATTTCTGCTATGACTGATAAGTGCAAAGTATTAATGTGCAAGTAATACATAATCATAGAGGGTTATTATTCTGGATGAATAATGCATAAGCCTAATAGCAATGTTTTGCTATTATCTGGCAGTGATTAAAAGTGAATAGCTGTTAGGAAGCTTTTCAGTTGCCAAATTAGATACCTATAGGGTTTTGTTGTGCTTGTTTTCAACTCTAATTGTTTTTGTTGTTTTTCATTGTCATATGTTTGAATATACTAATATTAAATACTAAATAAGAATAATAAAAGATGTTTTATTTCAACAAAACAATAGAAATTAACAGTAGCTTTCAACATTTTAAAATGAAACAAATGATTGACTGCCCAGTTGTGGTTTAAGGCCCTTGCGCAGTTTTGCTCACTCACTCCCCCCTCTTTTTTCCTCCAGTCCTGGGTGGATGGGGAGGAGAATTGAAAGAATGCAACTCCCACAGGTTGAGATAAGAACAGTTTAGTAACTAAGGTATAACAAATAACTGCTGCTACCACCAGTAATAATAATGACAAGGCAAATACAAGGAAAGAATACAAGAGCTCACCAACTATACACTGTCCGACCAAGCATTGCAACCCCCACCTTTCCAGGTCTCTGCTCTCCGTTTTTACATCCTGGGCGTGACATGCTGTGGTATGGAATACCTCTTTGGTCAGTTTGGGTCAGGTGTTCTGTCTCTTCTTCCTCCCTGCCTCCCCTCCTTCCTGGCAGAGCATGAGACTCAGAAAGCCCTTGGCCAGCCTAAACATTACCAAGGAGTAATTGAAAACACTGGTGTTATCAGTGCTGTTCCCAGGTCCAAAATCAAAAACACAGTGCTGCACCAGCTACCAAGGAGAAAAATGACTGCTACTGCTGAACCCATAGCACCATTCTCATGTATTCAAATGATTTTTTTGCAAATTCTGACAAGTAGCAGCAGAAAAAATATAGTGTATCTCATTTCCCCTTTCTTCTACACAGTATGATTTTCATCAAATACACTTACTAAATTAGCAACGGGATTCAGAAGTGCTTCCTTTGATTAAACAGAGAGCAGAAGGAAGATACTTGACTAACTGATGGGCCTGGGAAAAAATGAAGATTTCTCATATGGGAAAATTTTATTGCAGTCTTTTGTCTGCTCTTTTACAAAATCCTGAGTCAGTGTGGCACCAGCTCCTTTCTCTTTTTATCTTCAAGCTGCTGTTATGGATGAAAAGACACTGCATATAGCCAAGCATTTATTGCTAGTATGGCTGAAACCTTGAGGGTTTAATCAGAGAATTACAAGCTGACCAGGTTTGATTAGAAGAAAGAAAAAAAGAAATTAATAAAAAAGCTCAATAATAATAACAATTCATTTAAAATTGCTTGCAACCCTTTTTCTGTTGTTATTCTCTCTCTTCCAGTGCTTCCCTGAAACCTCATCTCTGTAACTTCAGTCTGGTGTTGACAGTGGTGGGTGGGGCCTATGATGAATTTTCAGCATCTGGAATCCTCACTCAAATCCTTCACCATGAGGAATACAATACTGATATTGCTGGATTCTTCTTTTTCCTTATTTCTTTCTTTCACACACTTTTGATAGATTGGGGTTATTTTTGTATGTTTTCTTACATGCTTTTACTCCTTGTTCTATCTTCAGTGGTCTTCAATTCCACATTATATTTCAGTTCTTGCATGTTAGATTCTACATTTTTGTCTTCCATATTTTCTTTACAAACAGATTTTTCCAGTTTCAGGTGTCTATTTTAATTAATTCTTTTTTCAACTTATGATTAGTGATGGGTGAATTGGTGACAGGAGGGGGGAAGAGGCTGAAGCACAAACTGTGCCTCATCTCTTACAGTGTCATGACTGTACTCTTCTACGTATGCTCTGTGTTCCCACTTCTCAGGTGTCTATAATACTCAGTTACAGAGTTACACGCAACATGATTCTACTTTTTACAGTTATATAATCAGTGGAGCAGGAAACTAGATTTTTACATAGTTCAGAAAATATTTGCAATTCCCTTAATTTCCATTGGCTATTCTGTAAAAGAAAAACGTCTGATCTGAGACCAAACCTTCGTATTTAAACTATGCAATTTTTATTTATGAAAATCTCCTATAAACTGGTGGTTTGCTCTAAAATATTTTGTCTACAATAAATCTCCATTATTTGGAGATATCTTTTTTTTTTCTTTTAAAAAATCCATTGTGTTACTTTGAAATATGATTCATAATGTCAAAATTCATGAATCTAGCTGAAATGAACTTGTAGCAGTAGCCCACAATGCTGAGATAAAAACCTATTGACGTAGGAATTACTACAGAAATTCATATAAGTAAATACTTGTCGTGGTTTGAAGCTCTTAAACAGTTCTGCACACTCACTCCCCCCTCTTTCTTCCCCAGTCCCAGGGGATGGGGAGGAGAATTAAAAGAATGCAACTCTCACAGGTTGAGATAAGAACAGTTTAATAACTAAGGTATAACATAAATCACTACTGCTACCACCGATAATAATACAAGAGAAAATACAAGGAAAGAGAATACAGCAGATCTTCACCTGATACCTAGCCACGCCACGCAGTGCCCCCCCATCACCTGATACCAAGCTCGACTACACAGTGCA
>JASSUY010038869.1:0-42048 GCA_032466535.1 Forpus xanthops
GCTTGGGAACAGTGCTGATAACACCAGTGTTTGTAGTTATGGCTTAGAATGTTTAGGCTGGCCAAGGACTTTCTGAGCCTCATGCTCTGCCAGGGAGAAGGAGAAGCAGGGTGGAAGCAGAGACAGGGCACCTGATACAAACTGACCAAAGAGGTATTCCATACCACAGCATGTAGAAACGGAAAGCAGACACCTGGAAGGGTGTGGGGGGGCACTGCATAGTCGGAGTATCAGGTGATGGGACTGCACTGCTTGGCCGGACTGGGTGGAAATTAGTTGGTGAGCTCTTGTATTCTTTCCTTGTGTTTGCCTTGTCATTATTTATTACAGGTGGTAGCAGTAGTGATTTGTGTCATACCTTAGTTACTAAACTGTTCTTATCTCAACCTGTGGGATTTGCATTCTTTCGATTCTCCTCCCCATCCCCCCAGAACTGGGGAAGAAAGAGGGGGGAGTGAGTGAGCAGAACTGCATGAAGGCCTTAAACCATGACACTAATATGTAGGCAAGTATTCAGATTTCTTTTGATCCAATTACTGTAAATGCTAACATTAAGGCAGGAAATACCTCTGTGCATTCTCATTGTAGAAATGTAGAACTCTTAAGGACTACCTGTGATCATAATTGGGAATGTACTAGAAAATGAACTGGCACCTAAAGTAAATGCTGGCACAGTTCCATTACTTAGCTACAGTCACCTGAGGGAAAAAAAAAAGGTTATATCACGTGAATAGATTATGTTCTTACTCATCTTAGGTACTTGCTGTTAAAAGTCTTTGTCCACTTAACATCATTCTCTCTTGAAAAGGACAGATATTCCAGGTGAGTGCAATTATCCAAGTCAGAAAAGTAAATCTGTAAAAAGAAAACCACCCAATCTTCAGAAAAATGTAAGAGAGATACAAAGTTATCTGTATAGATAGGAAAGGTAGTTCAGACCTACATCTAAACCAAGCTTTTTTAAAGCTTATTCAGAGATTTCTTTTAAAGAAGCTTAATTGGATTGCTTACATTTTGCATGTTCTATTTACATCTCATAAATTTTGTTTTTCTTCTCATAGAAAGGAAATGGTAATCTTTGCAGCAACTTACTTTGATAGAAATAATGCACTGGAACACACTTCAAAAAAGTGAATTTATAATACCTTATAAGCATTGTAACTAACTAGTCACATTTGAGGCTAAGTTACAGGTTACATGAAGAAGGATTTCAGGGAAACATGGGTGTTGTGGTTTAAGCTCAGCCATAACTCAGAAAAACTACGAAGTTCTCTCTCACTTCCCCCCTTTACTCCTCCCAGCTACTGGAGGGGTAAAAAAGGGAATTGGAAGAATGTAATTCCCACAGGTTGAGATAAGAACAGTCCAGTAAGTAAGGTATAACACAAATCACTGCTGGTACCACCACTAATAATAATGATAAGGGAAATAACAAGGGAAAAGAACACAACTGCTCATCACCTGCTGACCAGTACCCAGCCCAACTGAGCAGTGATTTCACCCTTTCGGGTAACTTCCCCCAATCTATATACTGAGCATGATGTGCTGTGGTATGGAAACCTCTTTGGTTAGTTTGGGTTAGGTGTCCTGTCTCTGCTTCTTCTTGGCTTCCCCTCCTCCCTGGCAGAGCATGAGACTCAGAAAGTCCTTGGTCAGAGTAAATATTACTGAGCAGCAACCGAAAACATCAGTGTTATCAGCTTTGTTTCCAGGCTGAAAGTCAAAACCACATCGCTGCACCAGCTACTAAGAAGTAGAAAAATGACTGCTAGTGCTAGACCTAGGACAATGGAGGAAATCCATCTGAATACATGTGGCTTGCTGAAGCCCTGCCAACTGGCTTTGAAGTAAAGACATGCTAGTGCAGCCACACTGAGTTTGAGACCGCAGCATTGAATTATTCATACTCCTTTCCAAGGCTCAAGGACTTAGGAGGAAATGCAGCGCCATATCTTTCGTAGCTTTCTATGCAGCCGTATCTATGATTCCCTATGGAGCTTTGAACATGCTTAGACAAACTGACTGCAACAGAGGGTGGGATTTAGTTGCCTACCTGCCTTATCAAAACCACACCCTGATGTGGCTGTGACATCTGTGCAGGACTGGAAAATGAACACAGGAGATGTTTTGTCTTTGGAGAAGCATCTAGAGGACAAGAAGAATATCCCATGACACCTAAGTGGCATTGAAGATCTACGACTAGGTTCTGGAATTCTTCCCAAAGTGTCAGAGTGCTTCAGAGCAGTGACTTGCTTTGAAATATATCTAAGAACTAGCAGGAAAATTGGAAAAATAAAAGCACTTTTAGGGTGTACTTTTTATCTTGTAATTGCGTAATTCTGTCATTATCATAATTCTGGGAAACGACAACTTTTAAGAACATGTTTTGTCCTTTTAAACTTGTTTTATCAACTACAAGACAGGATTTATTTGAAAACGTTGGGGAACAGAAAACAGCATTAACAACTTACAGTGATTTGTGTTTTTTCCTGAAACCGCACCTTCATTAATTTTATACTATTAGCTTCATAGTTGTATATAATTCATGGAAGATTTGAGAAATATCATTGACTATTTTGGCCTGTGGCCCAATGGGCAGGCAGAAAGTGTTTCAGCAAGGCACTGAACTTGGGTTTTCTGCTTCGTAGTTAATCACTCTAACTATTTGGTTATAGTAAAGAAGGGAATCTGTAGCCCCTGCCACTAAAAGCAATGTATACTGTCCAGGCCTTTAGAAAACTGTGGTAGCAGCTTACTTTTTAGGAAAAAATTTTGTCTCTGGACTCTACATGAACAGAGATTAATAATACTTACCTTGGGTCCAAAATATGAAATTTAAGCAAATACTTGTGCTCAAAGGCTTTTCAGATATTTGTCAGTCTCAGGTACCCATCTCCCTCTATACAGATAAGCAGAACTATTTGCAGACAGCACAGTCTGATAACAGGAGCTCAAGCAGTGAATCTAATGTGTAATTGCACCTCCTTTTCATATACCTCTGATCTTTACTGGACTCAATAGCAAGGGTTAGTGTTGTTCCCATTAAAATGAGTGAAATTTTCCCCATTAAAATCAATATAATGAGAATCAGAGTCATCCTCATTAAGTACAATTACCATAGATTTAAAAGCCCATCATTTTATACTGACTGCCTATCAGTCAGTATAAGAAATGGACCTCATTATGGAAAAAACCACCATTGAGCTTTGCATTTTCAAGGCATGTCTTAAATAAGAACCAATTAACTTCAAAGTTTTTACCTGATGCAGTGACAAATCATGATGACAAACACACTAGTGCTAGTTATGAGTCTTTCTAACCTAGTCTCTATGCCTCAGAGTTAGTCTATAAAAAAGTTTTGAAAGACCCAAAGTTCTACAGTCATAGCTTATAAGGGAACATGAATCATCTATAAAATGTAAAAAAATGAAAGGATTTTACTCAGAAAGGTATTTTTCAGGTATGTACCTTGATGTTAAAGCACCAGTAAGTTTATATGCTGCTAAAAGAAACAAAGGGAATAGGACAGTTTCTGAGGACATAAAAGAAGCTTTTTATTATTCTCCTATAGTTGTCAGAAATTTTGTGAGTGATAATTTGTAAGATTAAAAAAAAAAATCTACGGTTATCTCTAGATTTTACTTTTTTTTTTCTATTTGATTTTAAAATTATATTTCATGTTTAAAATACCTTCTTCTTTTAAGGCTGAATCTTCAGAAATTTTGGGGGACATGTCCCCACAATGCCATCTTCTTTACTGTTGAATGAGCAACACAGGTCATTCCTTGCTTTTCTCAATATTTTGGAAGCTGGATTAACAAGAATAACTTCAGTGAATTGAGAAAACCTAAATGTAAGAACTAAGACTAAACAAACACTTTTGAAAGCAAAACAAAACCAAACAATACTTTAAAAAAATGACCCATGACTTTCACTACTCTTCCTAATCCAAGTTAAAGCTCATTACATATGTGGGAAAATTCCTGATGACTGGAAAAAGTCAACTGTTAACAGCCACTTGCTAGAACAGCATGTTAGCCTCACCTTAGTTCCTGGAAAGATGATGGAGCAAATCCTTCTGGAAGCCACTTCCAAGCACATGGAAGACAAGAATGTGACCTGGAGGAGCCAGGGCAAACCAATCTAGTTGCCTTCTGAGCTATGTGCAACAGGAAAACAGTAGATGTTTATGTTGACTGGGCAAGGTCTTTGATGTAGTATTTTTACAGTCTCAAATTTTGCTCTCAAACTGAGATATCATTTGGATCAGTGGACTATAAGATGTATGAAAGGCTGGATGACTGAGCTCAAATCATTTTGAACAGCAATAGAAAACCCAACTGGTCACTAGCTACCAGCAACGTCTTTCAGGAATCAGCACTTGGCAATGCCCTTTTTAAGTTTTTATTGGAGAACTGCACAGCAGGACAGCATGTTTGCAGACAATGCTAAATTGGGCATGATTCGTATCCTGGAAGGCAGGGATTCTACTCGCAGGCATGTTGACATGCTGGAAATATGGGATGATAGGAAGCTCACAGAGACGCTGAATGTCAGGTTTAGCAAAGGAAAATGCAGTATCTTTCAACGGGGGGTGATTAGTCCCATATCTCAGCATAGGCATGGGACAACTGGCGAGAAAGCAGTTTTGCAAAAGAGGACTGATCCATAAAGATCATCGATGCCAACTCTCTGCTCCTCACAGGACTATCTAAAACAAACATACGGCTAAGAACATTGTTTTATTACTGTTTTACAACTGAAGTTATGAAGAAGGCTGAACAAGTTTCTTCTCAGAGATACACAGGAATAGGACAAGAAGGCATGGATACAAAGTGAAACATTAGAAATTCCAGGCATAGGGGGAAATTTGAAGGAAAAGCAAGCTAAAGTTTGAAAAGAAGTTGCACAAATAGGTTGTTGAATTTCCATCCCTAGTGATATTCGAAATGCAACTGGGCACAACCCTGAGCAATATGGTCTGACTTGACCCTCTTTGAGTGAGGTATTAGACTAGATAACCATCAGGGATTTCCTGCAACCTAAATTATTCTGTGATTCTGTGCTGCTATGAAATGAGGGTGAAAAGCGGAAAGGGCTGGAACACACACTACCCCTGAGTATAACACTGGGTAGAGTAAATTCTTGTACCCAGGAGGTGGGCATAACTCACTGCTGAGTTACTGAGTTACTGTCCTACTGATTTCCTCTACTTTAAGTGTGTATCCCCTTCTGTTCATAATTAGGATTCTCTGATGAACAAGCAGTTTGCCATGAAAATTGCTTATAGTGCTTCTGTGGTTCTAGCATTAGGGTTTTTTTTCCACTTGATTTTATCTTGTTTTCTGTGTGTACATTCATTTTGACACTCCCATAAGAACAAATAGTTTTGTGTCGTGGTTTAAGCCCAGTCAGCCATGCAATTCTCTCACTCACTCCCATCTCTTTCTTCCCCCAGACCCAGGAGATGGGGAGGAGAATCATAGAATCATAGAATAGTTAGGGTTAGAAATGTCCTTAAGATCATCTAGTTACAACCCCCTGCTATGGGCAGGGACACCTCACACTAAACCATGACACCCAAGGCTCTGTTCAATTCAGCCTTGAATACTGCCAGCGATGGAGCATTTACAACTTCCCTGGGCAACCCATTCCAGTGCCTCACCACCCTTAAACAATTTCTTCCTCATAGCCAATCTAAACTTCCCCTGTTTAAGTTTGAACCCATTACCCCTTGTCCTATCACTACAGTCCCTCATGAAGAATCCCTCCCCAGCATTCCCATACGCCCCTTTCAGATACTGGAAGGCTGCTATGAGGTCTCCACGCAGCCTTTTCTTTTCCAGGCTCAACAGCCCCAACTTTCTCATCTTATCTTCATATGGGAAGTGCTCCAGTCCCCTGATCATCCTCGTGGCTCTCTTCTGCACTTGTTTCAACAGTTCCACGTCCTTTTTATATTGAAGACACCAGAACTGCACACAATACTCCAAGTGAGGTCTCACAAGAGCAGAGCAGAGGGGCAGGATCGCCTCCCTCAATCTGCTGGTCATGCTCCTTTTGATGCAGCCTAGGATACAGTTGACTTTCTGGGCTGCAAGCACATGCAGCCAGCTCATGTTTATTTTTTTCAACAACCAACACCCACAAGTCCTTCTCCTCAGGGCTGCTCTGAATCTCACCTCTGCCCAACCTTTAGCTGACCCAGGTGTAGGATCTTGCACTTGGCATGATTAAACTTCATCAGGTTGGCATCAGCCCACCTCACAAGCACTTCAAAGTACCGCTGGATGGCATTCCTTCCCTCCAACGTATCAACCGAAACACACAGCTTGGTGTCGTCAGCAAACTTGCTGAGGGTGCACTCAATCCCACTGTCCATGTCACCGACAAAGATGTTGAACAAGACTGGTCCCAACACCGATCCCTGAGGGACACCACTCATTACTGGTCTCCAGCTGGACATTGAGCCACTGAGCACTACTTTTTGTGTGCTGCCATCCAGCCAGTTCTTTATCCACTGAGTGGTTCACCTATCAAATTGAATCGAAAGAATGTAACTCCCACAGGTTGAGATAGGAACAGTCTTGTAACTAAGTTATAGCACAAACCCACTACTGTTACCACCAATAACAACTGTGGTAAGGGAAACAACAAGGGAAGAGAATGCAACCTCTCACCACTGATACTTAGCCCGACCAAGCAGTGAACCCTTCTGGGCCCTAACTCTTGTTTTTACATCCTGAGCATGACATGCTGTGGTATGAAATAACTCTTTGGTCAGTTTGGGTCAGTTGTCCTGTCTGCTTCCTCCGGCTTCCTCCCAGATTCCCCTCCTTCCTGGCAGAGCATGAGGCTCAGAAAGTACTTGGTCAGACTAAACATTACTGCAACAACTAAAAACATTGGCGTTATCAGTACTGTTCCGAGGCCAGAAGTCAAAAACACAGCATTGCACCAGCTAAGAAGGAGACAAATGACTGCTACTGCTGAACCCAAGGCAGTTTGCCAAGGTACCTTTTTCAGTTTTAGGTCGCCTTCATCCCAAAGACCCAAAGAAGCTGCCAAATTGCAAATGAACCTAACGAAGGTAGGCAGGATAAGGCGAATAAGAGGAAATATAGGTATTATTACAGTGACAAGTTCTGAAAAGCACCCACAAAAACAGGCTGACAATCATAGTGTCTTCTTTTTCCCCAGAAAAGGAATGATAATTTTATATTGAAGAGCAGAGCAACTTACTTAAAAAAATGAGGTATCCTTTAATATTTCAATGTGGCTTAAAAAAAGATGCAACACAGAAAATGTGGAGCATTTTTTGTTCCTCAAATTATAGTTTTCAAAGTCATTACCATGAATATCATAATCTTTCTAAATGATCATTGTCTTCTTAATCTTCCTTTGCAAAATACACCATCAAAATGGAAATTGAGGAGTAAATTTTTTAGCTGTGAACCATTTTCCTGTTGAATATCACGATCTGCAGTCTGTATACACACCATTTTCCTGCTTCTTTCTCTCTTGCAGATGTCTAGGTAAACTGGTAATTCTTACTTTGCAAATACTGATGCTTTTCTACTTGGAAAATCTTTCTTTTCCTCCACTCAGGCTTACCAAGGGAAGCTGAAAAATGTTTGTAAATAAGTATAATTTGAATTCATTCCCTAAAGAGCATCAGATAGTTTAGAGCCCAGAGGTGCCACTAAGCTTGCTCTGTCTTTGAGAGAAGGCTATTGTTACATCCCATCTCTTTCCCCAAATTGAACACTGCAGTCTGTATTTAACTGAACTATTTCTTACAGACAGAAAGGGCTTGATCTGCTCATCAGACATAGTCCACCATTTCTTCTGGGAATTTAATCTCATTATTTAAAGTTTGCACCTAATTTCTTAAATAAATGTGTCTGATATCAGCTTTCAGATACTAGTACCTACTACTCTCTACTGGATTGAGGAACATTTTCTTATATGACTTTCTAAAAATTCTGCAACCAAATAACTTTTTGATCTCCTTTTTTGATAAATATTTGCATATGTCTTCTTTTTTCCTCACCCTTACAGGCCCTTGCTTCAGTCTCTTGAATAATTTTTTGCTCAGCCTTATCCAGTTCCTAATTGTATTTGACACTGGAAGTGAGATTGGTATTTTTTTTTTCCCATCTTACTCACATTTGATGCTGAAAAGACTGCTTCCATATTCTTCATTTATTGTGTATTTGTATGAAGATCACATCAATCCTTCTCTCACAATGTTGCACAGTGATAGTGCCTTTATTGTCCCTGAAATCTTCTGAGAGTGCTTACTTTCTATAGTAGGACCACCCTTTCCCTACATTGATTCATCTTCCTCACTCTCAGGGAATATTCGCCTGACCAAAGGTGTTCTCCTGATACAATCTATATTTACAATGGCCTACACTTGAACTATCACTTACAAGACAAAGGTACAGGCATTTCTGGGACCCTGCCATGCTTCTTGGGGAAGGTATTTAAAGCAGGCCAAATTAAATCATGCCTTAAATGACATATTCTCTATGTTGATAATAGAGGCAGCTGAGTTGTCTAGCTCTGATGCAGAAAACTAGTAGGCTTCTAAAATGAGGCTTTCATCCACCTTACTCAGGAACCGCCTTACGCTACATTACTTCTCCTTCTTCTGTTTAAATATGTTTATAATATATAAAATAAATATTTATCAAATTATTTCCTCAGCAGTCTACAACACCCACCAAATACATTGACATGTTATACTTGCTTCAGGATGAAGTATGAAAATCTGAATATATGATGTTTAGCGGTAATGAATGAAGAATCACTGAATAACTGGGACTGCCCTCTGTTCTCACCAAAAGTCATGAGGTCATGACCACAGGTATGAGGTGTCAGACCTTCACAAGAAGGTCTGGATGAGTTACCTTACGTTTTGTGCAATGTTTTGGACACAGAATGTAATCTTTGTCTTTTAGAAATTGATATGAACTATTTGCTATGTACAATTGTCAGTATCCAGCTCTTTATTAAAGTTCTCAATGAATTCCATGTGTTTTCTTCCCATGCATTACAAAGGAACATTTCATCTCATCTCTGATTTATACTTTGCTGTACTCTAGTATACTCAAACTAAGAAACAAGATTCTAGCAATTCACAAGCTATAGGCAACAGAAATATCTGGCTCTTTTAGAAAGTGAGGATTCTTTAACTGTAACCTAGTGCCTGGTATAAGACACCCATCTTCTAAAACACAGATATACAGAAAGCCACAGTAGTAAATTTTCTGCTAGGAGAACAGACTGCATCTTTCCTGGTAAAGTCATTGAGACTTTTGTGAATTACACTCTTATTTATGTTATATCAAGGGATAGTACTGGATGGATTAGTCTAAACATTGCTTGCATTCCTCTGGTGTTCAAATTGACCTTGCTCACTTCTTGAGCACCAGAGAGACTTTCTTTCTGTCTGTGAAATCCTCTGTTACTTCCTTTCACCATGGCACTGATTCATGTGAGCTGCACTGTGTTGACATTGTGGGTTGCAATCATCTCACCTAAATTTTAAAACCTGTAGTGTCAATGTCTACACATGACCATGTCTTCCCAGGTTCAGTTTAGACTCAGTTGGTTCTTCTGACTGATTTTAAACATCCATGTTAAGATTAATTAAATCACATGCAGAAAAGCCTTCTTCTCTCTTCTGGTGATAAGCTCAGAACATAAAAGTCCAGTGTAAATCTGGACAGCTGGTCAGGCAGGTCCCACACTGCATGTCTGACTGTAATTGTGGCTGACTGAAAGGCTTCTGTCAGTCCTCTGCCTTCAGTGATAATGGAAATGACAGGAAGAAAAATACAGAAGAGGTTGCTTTGTTTTGAAATACTAACTCAATGCAGCAGTGAGTCATAATAAACCAGTATATCTGCATTCTAAGTAGAAAATGAAAACTATTGTAAGTCATAGTGAAAGTCCTCTCAACTACTGAAACCAAAGGCTCTTCAGTATTCGGATTCAATTTAAAGATAACATTTCAAAACATTGCATGTTTTGATTCAGGTAAAAGTCTGGGCTCATTTTCTGTTCAAATAAAAAAAAGTTTTCAACTGGTTTATTTAAATGTTAACATTTTAAATCCAAATGCTCTATGAGAAATAACTTCTATGTATTTCAGAAATGTCTCTGAAACTGAAAAATTCAGGAGGCAGCAGCACAGCTAAAACAGATTATTCAAGCATCGATCATAAAGTTTAGTTTGAGGTGAAAAATATCTGTAAATTAATTGCAACCACAGTGGAAAAAAAAAACATTGCCAGTATTTAGCATTGCATAATTGTTGTATCTTTAAATACTTGCATTGCTCAGAAGAAAAAGCTAAGTTAAGCCATTAGGCATGATCATCCTCACATGGCCCCTATATCCCATGAGAAATGGTCTAGATAACAACAGCAGGTGAGACAGAAATGTGACAGTAAATGAAGCGTGTATGCACGCATCTGTGTGTGGGTCTGACACCCTAACTGTATAGAGGACATCATGCTAAAGATTACTTTATGAGGGATTAAATCATCACCAGGGAATTGCACAGATGCTTTTGAAACAAAGAAGTTGACTTGAAAACTAGTATAACAGAAGCATAATATACTTGCATCAGAGGAGAGAGTGCTTGAGGTGGGAACAAAGCGCTGGTGAATACCTCGGTGGCTCTGGGTCTTCACAACACCTGCCCAGGCAGACTCCCCATGGGATAAGAGACAGGGAAGCAGACAGCGCCCGGAGGCAGTGACAGTGTGGGGGACCCACAGGGTGTGCCTGAGGACTTGTGGGGACTTTCTCACAGCCATGGGGTGTTTAAAGCAGTAGGAGTGACATGTAGCCAGAGCAGCCACATCTCGTGTGTGTGTGAGACCGGAACTTCCTGGGATCAGCTTCCAACCCTAGCTATTCTATGATTCTATGATTTAGAGATATGTAGGTGCTTCTTAACATTTTCTAACAGCCTAGTTTTGTGGTTTATCTGTTACATTACCAGTATTGATTCTGCATATATGGTTCATGGACTCTGAGTCACTGATTTGTCACTAATAAATCAATAAACTCTTTCAATTTTGGTCTAATTCAAACCATGTGAACTGAGCTGTTTTCCCTGTGACATCAGAAAAGTCTGCAAAGAAACACCTCAGTCTGTACTGCCATCCCTACAGTGTCTTTGCAAATTGTTTCAACATTACGGTCTGCACCACAGTAAATGAGGTCTATTCTAAAAAATGATACTAAAAAAAAAAAACAAAAAAAACCAAAAAACCATCTCAGACTTGCAAATTCATCAGCCAGTAGACACTGTCCACAGAGGGAGACACTGGGCTGTCTGGAAACACAAACAAGCAGGGGCATATTTATGAATGACTGGATGAAGGTAGGTCCAATCCACCTTTTTTCCTGTTCTTCTCTATTGGTTTGCCAGGGAACAGCTAATACAACCCAGCATTGCTCAGACTCCCAAAGATTCTATTTCTCCTCAGACATGGTAGGCGTCACCTGGAATGACCACCAAGATTGGGCCATTATCACAGTCTTTGTGGCTACAGAAACTGTGACCTTGTCATCAAAATTATCTATATAAGCAACTGAAGGCAGCTTACAGCAGCTTTATGCTGCATCAGAAGAGCCTGGTTTGGAGGACAAGTGTATTTGAGATGAGGAGGAAGCAGGCACAGAGCATGCACAGCCCAGTTTCTTCACGGGCAAGGCAATTACAAACAGGATCTCTCTCATTTTCAGTACAGCGTTATTAACAGCCACTGCTTTAACACTACAATTTTTTATATCCTTTCCTTTCATCACTTTTTTTGTGACTGTAGTTGATTTTGAAACGAAAATGTAACGCCAGCAGGACTCACCTTGCCCTCCTGGTATCTCTATCATGGACATGAGCACACAGTCAGCAGCTAGTCCAGAGCCTCACAACTACATTAACAGGTAACAGCTTTTTTTGGGAAATTGTTATGCTATCACTAGTGGGGAAAAAAAAAAAAAAAAGAAAATAAATCTGTGGAAATACTGGAAAATTATAGCAGAGAAGCAACTCAGTCCTTTACAGTTCTCTAATTTGCAGAGGGAAAGCTTTCTGTCTAGTCTGGCACTATTTTGACAGATCTAACCTCCAAGACTATTAAAAAGCTCTTTAAAGAGTATTGCTTTGAGGCAACCAGTGCAATGGCCTCACGCAGTGGCGCTCTTCACCAAGTGCGCCCCTCACAAAAAACTCCAAACTTTCATAGCAGTGCAGCAGACCCTGCATACTGAGTAGCTGTCAAACAAGAAGGGTAATTAGTAATTGATCCTGCATTTAGTCAGCCAAATATAAGCAAGCAGTTGCTTACTTTTTTGTTCTGAGGATGTTTCTTTGTTTCTGTCCATTAGCATTTTCATGAAAGTAGTTGCAAGACCCAGGCTATCCACCTCCTTTCATACATAATGCTATACTGTTCCCAGCCTCCCCAGCGCTGGGGATTCCCAGGTTCATTTCAACCAGTCTAGATTTTATTACAACACAGTGGGGTCTACGTTATCTAGGTTTGATCGGTATAATTCAGAGTAAAATTTATGGGTTTGTCTCTAGGCATTCCCAGTGAGAAGAGGTGACTGCCAGATCTAGGCAGTAGATAGTCTGTACAAACACAGCACATCAGTTTCTGTTCTAATGAAAACCAGCAAACTCAGCTGGTGTCAGTGGTGCAAACCAATGTGACCAGAAATATACTGATACCAATGCATAATCTGCCGCAATATTCATTTTTGTGGCTGCCTGGGTTTTCTGTTACAGGTTAAGTTTGGAGATGATGAAATCCTGACTTTCAAATCAGAAGGAAGAGAATGAATTTGGGGAAGATGATGGAGCTACTTATCTACATCATGGAAAGCAGGAGAGGGGATAGAACAGGCAAACTGGAGCACTCATGCAAACTGGGGCCCAGTTGCAGCTAATTTATGCGCAACAGCTACCAAGGAAGTGCATTGTTTAGTATTCAGATGCTATGCTTCTGAGATACCAGGCTCATCAGGGGAGATTAAGATGTCAACACCTGACAATCTAGACAATTAAAAGCTTCCAGTACTGGAGTCCATGAAGTAAGAGGGAGGATAAGATGAGGGGAGAAAAGGAAGGAGGAAGATTTAATGATTCCTTGAAGGAAATTAATTTCCATCATCATCTTTTATATTCTTGCCAATTTCTGGTTAACAAATGCATGCACAAAAAGCAGCAGTTTTGATGAATGTTTATGGTAACATTATTCTGAATCAAGTTAATCATATTAACCTCTTGTGGGTCCTAGTAAAGTCTTTAAATCAATAAACTTTTGTAAGTCTGTAAGGTAAAATAGCTGCATCTGGAGTAGGAGAAAGAGTGTACACATGAATGGAATCACAGCACTGCCCCGATTATCACAGCAGATGTCCAACAAATGTTTGCAAAAGGTTTCCTCAGGAGACACATTTGCAAGTTCCACAAAATGAGGCCTGAGAGTCTACTACAGAACTTGTGAAATTGATGTCTGTGTTAGTTTTCCTTATTCCCATGAAGCCCTCAGTGGTCTGACAGGTATCCCAGCACTGACTTAAATGCAGAGAAGATATTTCCTCACACATTTACATTGAAAGCTTTTTTCTTTTTCTTAGCATGTGGCTTTTTTGACAAAACATATTAACATTCTAATGTCAGGTTGGAGTTGCATTTGCTGAACAATTTAATCTGGGTTTTGCTGTTTGATTTGAGGTTGCTTTTCTGCTGCTCTCAGAGGCTTGCAGATCCCCTCTGGATGTCTCAGATCCTCCCCGCTGACTGAGAGCAGGCTCAACACTGTCATACACAGCATCTGATGTCCACAGTGTCTTCCTCTTGTTCTCTGCTTATAGGCTTTTCATTCTGTTCAAAGCACTTGAGTACACCCAAGGACCACCATGGCAGCAATCCAGCTGGCTGTTTAGGGCAAAGCTGGGGACACAGACCACCTGGATTTGAGACTCAGAGCCTCTGAAGAGTTGTACATTTCATGCAAATGTGAAGGGCTGCAACAGAAGTGAAGACCATGCTCCATCTTGTACACCAAGCTGTCTGAGGATATGGCTCTTTCCTGAGGTGTGAGTTTGGAAGAAAGTAAGATCTCTGCTGGGGAGGCTGAAGTTTCACCTGAGTGGAGGTTCTCCTCTTGGTTCCCTTCTTCCTGATATCCTCTGTGTTCTTATCTCAACCTGTGGGAGTTACATTCTTCTGATTCTCCTCCCAGTTACCCTGGGGGGGGGGGGGGGGGGGGCACGAGGTGGGGTGAGCAAGCGAACTGTGAGGCTGATTTATGGCTGACTTAAACCATGACAGTGTTTTATTTTCCTAAGAAGAAAAATAGCAAAGAAAACTTACTTGAGAGAGTTGTTAGACAAGTACCATGTTATTGTTTTCTTTATTACACTGCGATGGCACTCACTGGATCTTTTTATCAACTTCTCACAGCTATATGTGAATGTTTAGTGTGAACTCAGGCAGTTAAGGTCTCCCCACTGACCTCTTATAGGCAAGTTAATATTGCCAGGCACAGAAAAAAGAATCAAGTTTTTATCATAAAGAAATATCTTTAGTACAACTTCATTTCACTATGTTATCTTAAGTGCAGTTCCACTAGAAGCATCAGAGTTAATTTTAATGGGCATCAGGTGCCCTTTAAATTTCAATGTAGAAAAGAAAAGAACAGCAAAAATTTATTGTCAGTGAGCAGCCCTCATAGGGAGTGAAGGAAAACTGCAAACCTGGGTTGGCAGTCTGAACATTTCATATAGCATCTTGCCAGTCAACCACTTTGAACATTTTTATCCCCTAGCAAGGAAAGCCTTCTCCACAGCTTCTTTTCAAACATGCAACCATTGTGCCCCTCTCTCCAGACTGGAGATAGGAGTGTGTAATTTTCTGTCCTTCCATAGCTCCTGGAAAGTAAGGCTTTCTTTTCATGATCTCGAACCAGGAGGCAGTAACTGCAAGGAATGCAAAAACCTTTTTAAGAAGCTGAATTCCTTAACCCCCAAATTTCCAAGGCTACCATGCAGCAAAGGCTGTGTGGTCAGAACTAGCTCTGTTGTCAGGTTAAACTATGCAGATTTAGCTCAGTGTTTTGCATTAATGAATGGGGATTAATTTCACTGAAGAAAGTATCAGTGGTATTTAGAGACCTTGAGGGAGCTGTCATGTACTGTTCTTGGAAGGATTCCTTCATCATCTGGTTAATAACTTTCATTTCCTAAACTGTTGACCCAGAGATATCTTTGAGGGGATATGGAAGATAAAATTAACTTTTCCTCTAATCTTTGATTAAACATGATGATGACTTACTTGGAATGATACACATAAGACCTGTTTCAAGAAGAGAAGCCATGGGAAAAGATGGAACATCTTTCAGCTACAAAGCTTTTCCTTATGAGTTGATGGTGAAACAAATTTCTCATTGTGGCAAGTGGTTATTGCAGGTTCTTATTTTAAACCAAATGTTAGCTTCAGGACTGAGTTTAATCAATAAATGACTGTCAAAGAACTAAATCATGATTAATCCTCATAAGTAGATTTTAGTAGCTTTCTGGAGTTAATGCAACCTGGTATAAGGAACTTCATGAAGTTACATGACGATAGGGCAGTTGTCTTCTACGTGCAGACTCTATTTTGAGATTGCCAGGTACAATTGATGTAAATTCTGCTCTATCTGAAGCAGAAACAAAAGCAGTAGCCACTTGTCATGGGTTCAGCAGAAGCAGTCATTTTTCTCCTTCTTGGTAGCTGATGCAGTGCTGTGTTTTTTAATTTGGGCCTGGGAACAGTGTAGATAACACCAGTGTTTTCAGTTACTGCTTGGTAATGTTTGGGCTACCCAAGGACTTTCTGAGTCTCATGCTCTGCCAGGGAGGAGGGGAAGCCAGGGGGAAGAAGAGATAAGACACCTGACCAAAAAGGTATTCCATACCACAGCACGTCATGCCCAGGATGTAAAAACGGAGAGCTGAGACCTGGAAGGGTGGGGGTGCATGGTGTGATCAGGCTTGGTTGGGCTGGGTATAGTTTTGGTGAGCTGTTGTATTCTTTCCGTGTATTTGTCTTGTCATTATTCTTGGTGGTAGCAGTAGTGATTTGTGTTACACTTTAGTTACTAAACTGTTCTTATCTCAACCTGTAGGAGTTGCATTCTTTCGATTCTCCTTCCCATCGCTCCGGGAGTGGGGGGAAGAAAGAGGGGGAAGTGAGTGAGAGAGAAAACTGTGTGGTTGGGAGGCTTAAACCACAACACCACTGGACACAAAATTTGATGTGTTCTAAAGCTGTAAAATGTCATGCAGATGGTATAAAACACTAGTAACTAGGACCATTTTACTTCTCTACACATATAAAGAAGTCCTTACACATCTGAAGTGTAAAGCAGGCATTGTGCACAAACTCAGTAATAGCAGTCCCATCTGTTTCCCAGAACTTACCCTGAAAATTCATGATAACCAAAGTGACTGAGTGCAGTCATATAGAGATGACTGTTCTTGCCTTGGATGTGTTGGAAGAAGTCGCTGAGTGCAGAAACCTCTACTTTGGACAGATAGATAATGTTGGTTTGTCAGGCACACTCATCCAATAAATTTGTCATTGGGGAGAGCTATAAAGAGTTTTCTTAGACAAATTATTTTTTATTTTCAGATATTGAATTTATTATATTTGTACCCTTTTTCTTTGCAATAGAGACAAGAATTAAAAGGACAATACAAAATGTGTCCACTACATTATAATGTAAGTTTTCTGAGTTGCTTTAGAAGGCTCAGCCCTATGCATATGTATCCTTGATCAATCCTTCCTAAAACCTCAAACACTTCCAAATCTAAAATGAAAGAAATATTAAAACTTTTGATGATTTCTGAGAGAAGAATAATTAAAAGTCTGTTATTGAAATTAGATTAATAATTTTTTAAATTATTGTAAACTTAAAGAAAAGCCAAAAAGTGAAGTTCCTTTCCAGAAAAGATTGCAGTAACTTACATCAATGCAATTTCTCTTTTTATTTCAGAAATAAATTTTCTTATTTTATTTCACAGTTACATTATCCTGTGATCCTTAACATAATATTTGCTGCTTGCAAGGATATGTTTTGGTTTATATTATTAGGCGTTTTCACTGCACTTTCTTAAAGATAAGATCAGTTTTCAAGAAACAATTCATGTCATGAATTGCTGATAATTTCTTACAAGATGGCTTGTTTTATTTACAAATCATTAGTTGGCCCATCCTGAGCTAGATAGGCACATGATATTTTTAAAACTGTCAGAAGATTCTACGTGAGAAAACATTGGTATAGGGGTATATATGTTTCATTTAAATCCTATTCTATTCTCTGTTTCTAATTTGTCCAACTGTTGTAGTTTTTTTTTGAAAGCAAAACTATAGACAGATATTAACCACATAATCAGTTGGATGAACTCTAACAATTTCCAACCTTGAAAGATTTTGAGAACAAAACTAGGGCTTGGTGAATATTCGCAGATGAAATGCCAGATGAATGTACTTAGGTAGCTGCATTTGTGAAAATATTAAACCTACATATTTTAATATATATGATCAGCTCTTACAACAAAATGTAAGTGTAAGAGAGAGCTTGTGAAAAGCAAAAGTATTGCATGTATAGGGAAAATATGTGTGCAACTACAGGTGCTTTAAGTGGTCTCATTCACATGGCTGAGAAACCCATCTGTTCTGTTTTCTCACTTGCTTCATTTCAGTCATGCAGAGTTCTATGATGTCAGCCAAATAACATTACCAACATCAAAGCAAACAAATGCAATTTCCTTACCTGATAACTGTGGCCTTTCTCATTCTCTTCTATGTATGTTTCTTAAATAACCAATGTCATTTACATTAGCAGCTACCAGTACATGCTGTCTCATCTGCACACCACAAGAATCAGGACTAGTAAGAAATGTTCTAAATAACTAGGAGCCTATTCATTGTGAATTAACAACATACTTTAATGGATTTCTTAGCAACATCATTTAATTTAAGCATACGCTCCTAAGGGATGTGTTCTGTGCTGTGAAACAGCAAATGAGGGCAGCTGTTGATCCCTACCCTGTTGGGTGCTGAATTACAATATACAAGAATATCTATGACAAAATGACATTTGGACCAAAAATGCTTATAGTGCTAGATGTTTCCATTAAGAATGAAATACACTTTTGGTCCTCCAGTGGGATTTACATCAGAAGATATTTCAATCAAAAATTGCCAAAAGCCAAACCTCCAGTCTTGAAGTTACATGGTAAAACCCCAATACCTGCTGGTATTGGACAATGGAGACACAAGTGGTCCTCAAAGTTATGTGAAAGCATTCAGTCAGGATATTTTTAGGGGAAACATAGAAACAAAGCCTTGAAAACTTCTCAAGAGGCCACCCAGTTCTTAACAATATTCTGTTTTGGAGTAGCTGTAGTTCCAGGGCATAGCAATTTGCATGGTGACAGTTTCTCCCAATGCTTTACATAATTTTGCATCTAGTATTTGCTTTTTCATCCATGTCTTATTTAACTACCTGCACATTCAGGACTTCTCCTTTTCTGTTTTCTGCAGGCATTGTTTTACATGTTTGAAGATTACTATTTTTCTGAACTAAAAATGCCATTCCTGCTTTCCCTTCCCCATACAGCAGGTTTTCTAGGTATCTAATTACTTTTATTTCTCTGGTGAACATTTTGTCTCCCCTTTTTATTTCTTGAAGATGTTGACCTGAGTAGACCTAATAGTCCTACTGTGCCCTAACTGGAGTGAGAGCTTTGACTTGTTACTATACCTTAGAAACTCCTACTAGTGTAACAGCTGGGGCTCTGTGTACACCAACAAATTCTGCAACCTCTTCCTTAGCATCTAGCTACATGTGCTCAGGCCAGTTCTGCTATAGCTTGATTGAGTAGCCTGGGATTACACTTGGGAAGAACTGGGGCAGAAAGGTCTGGAGGAAGTTCTGCGAGAGGCTCACCTTCCTTTGGAGCTGCATGAGTTCATGCCCTTTCTTCTTGTCCTTGCCTGCACTATTGCCCTAGGTATAGCTGGCTACACAAGGGCATGGACCTCACTGATCTTCACATACTGGCTTGATGACTTGGCTGGACTTCAGATCTGCTGAGCAGACACATGGCTCAGGGTTTATCTCTGTCACTGTCCCTGGGCTTGCTGAGTCCTATAAGACAGACCAGAGTTGATGAGGGCATGGCTACTCTGGGTACCCTGCCTTTGTTCAGGCAGCTGGCCCTTGCCGTGCTCTGGCAAGAACTCAGGTTAACCCATAGACTCTTTTTAGACACAGTGGCTAGATATATGTTCCATATGTTGTATGATGTGGCTGGCTGTTTCAGCTCTTCCAACTATTGAATTAACTAGATTCAAGATACACTAACTAATATTTCTTCCCAGTTTTTAGGACCACTGTAGCAGAGGAAATTACATAGATTTTCAGAGTGTTATTTTAAAGGACAGTTGTTATCTATAGCCCAGGCATGCAATGCTCTTCTGTTAAACACAATATTCATTTTAGCTAGTTGATGTTATTTGCCATATACTTAATCAGAGAGTGTTACTCATCTTTGACCAGCGATGCTTGCTGGATCTGCCTTGTTTTCCGGGCTCATTCACAGGTGTCAACAATGTTAAGCCTCATTTCTAATATTTCTTAAAATAGCAGTAGTTGTTTGGGCACTGTTTTCCTTAAGTTTCAATTGTCCTTTTGCATGAATGCTAAAAGGTAACAATTAAATGGTAGTGAAAATAAGCCACATGTTAACTTTATACAAATTCAAAACCAAAAATGGTTGATAGACAACTTGTCTTAGCACAGATTAAATCTTTTTTCAAGAATTATTTTTTGACAAAAAAAAAAAAGAGTACAATTTTGTACAAAAAGTGTACAGTACAATACAATGCAATTTCTTTGAAAAGATATACTGCACATTTCATTTTAAAGCTCTGTTCATGTTTCTATTCTTGTCAAGTACGCATCCTGACCAGCTTAGAAAACAATTTAAAAAAAACAAAGAAGGAGACCACAGATAGTATCTACTTTGATTACTTTTATCTTTGCATTTTCTGGGCCACTGCCAGGCCCCTGAGTGCTCCCACAGAACTCACTGTCCCTGAGGGATCCTGCCTGGGGCTCAGGACCCCATGTTAGTCTCCCAGGACTACCAGCCACTGGCTGCCCCAGAGGTGCTGGAGCAGGGCTGGTCTCCAGCTCCCCACAACCCTATCCTGCCCAGCCATTTTCCCCACTGAGCCAGGCTCACCCATGTGCCTATGTCCCATCATGAGCCTTTTCTCATGGAGGCGCACTATGCCAGGTTTGGGGTTGCCCAGTGGCCTCCAGTGCCCTGCTTTTGGCTGGAGGTGGGATGGACCCTGGCTGCAAGGTATTTAGGGAACAGAAATCTTACTTTATATGTTTTGTGTGTTTTAAACTCATCCATTTCTTTAATTTTTATTGTTTCCTCTAAACAATGGGCATTGTACAGACATTTCTGATACCCACATTAAATTTGACCCTGCCCTTGAGGTCAGGAAAAAGCCACTGTTCAGCTTTTCAAAGTTATGTTTCTAAAAAGACCTCCCTGTAGTTTTAGGCAGCACTCATCCTGTTACCTTTCTGAACAATGTATATGCAACACATACCTCTAAGATTAGCAAAAAACAGTCCTGTGATGGCCACAGTTGAGTAGAAGCAGATAACCCATTGCTATCTCACCCACGTGCCAGGGGCTTTCTTTTTCTCCAGGTTACCCAAGGCTACAATCAAGTTGTGATTTAGCTGCCGTTATCATAGGGTTTTGCTCTTTGGACTGTGCATGGTCTTGGTTGCAAAGGAATGGTTATGCCCACTTAAACCCTGGGAGGCGCCCAGGACTTTTGTATCTAAGACCATTTACTTATCTTTTGCTGACTATACAGTTTGCAGCAGACAACTATTTTCAAGTAGTTTTTGTCAATAAATGGCTATCAGGCTTCTACTTTATTCTTCTTCCTGAGATCCTGTCTCTTCCTTCCTTTTACCACATCCAGAGAAACAGCAATGAAGATGTCAAAGGCACAACAAAAAGTTTAACAGACAGAAGGGTTCAGGAGCCTGATTTCATGGACCATGCCTGAGTATTTACCCCATGTCTAGGATTCTAAGAGGTTTATGGCTAAACCAGGCTACAAATGCAAAATTAGATTAATCAGAATAAAATCTTATGTGGCACTTTCCTCACAGTATCTTCTACCATACGTCTATGCAGCTAGATCCTGCTCTCTTAAAGAATTTCTGGCCAAAATATGGAGGAGGAAATAACAGTTTAAAGAGGGGGGTTTGTTGTTTGTTTTTTTTTTTGTTTTTTTTTTTTAATTCAGCACAAATAGAGAGTAATGGTTTGAAGGGGCAGACAGAATATAAAGATTTACTGTGCCAGCCTCACCTCCCTGTTGACTTGAAACACTAATAAATTCTGAAAATATGAATTTTTTCATACCATTTATGTTAATGGGATAAACAGTCATCAGTTACACTCAAGCAAATAATTTTATTCCTTTGACAGCTGCTGAATTTTAGTTGCCCTTGAAGAGCTGTGATACAAGCCCCAGATGGGTACCAAACTGTAAATTCAGTGATAGTGTGAGAACCAGAGGACATTTTGTGTGATAATTGATACTGTCTCAAGTCTATTGATGCAAAACTGACCAGTTTAACCTTCATTTCAGTCACTTTTATTCAGATTGTGGAGAACATATGCAACAAAAGCTTTAACTTTGTTCCAGTGAGAGAACTTGGTAGAAGAGCTTTGAAATTATACTCTCATGGGGAAACACATTATGAATTTATGTGTGTGCTTACTTTTCATTTCCTTAAGGATTTTTTTTTTTTTCACAAGAATTTTTTGGAAGTTAATATCTGCTGTCCTCTTTCAGATGAACTATGTGTGCTATAGAAGCACTAAATAATAAGTGTTTCTGATTTTTGCAAACTTAAGTAATCTTCCCAAGATTTAAGTAGCCATTTGGGAGAAAGAAAAAAGATCTGAGTGTTACTATGAACTGCAGAAATGCCTGTCAGCATTTTAGTTAAGGGAAATCATTCCACTAAAACAAAAAGTTTGAAAGAATCTTAAAAAAGTTAAGCATCTTAACATCACGCATAAAAACTATCAGATTATTCCCAAAACCAACATATTGGGTTCTTGTGGCTTAAAATACAAAAACTGATCTTTGTGATCTGGCAATTATTGCACACTGGAATTGCTCCTTTTTCTGTGCATGGCTATCAACATCATTTCAAGTAAGTCACAGAGTATTAGCAAGCATCAATACACAAAGAATTTCACTACTCAGTCTATTGATAGTCATTGCTTCAGTCCCTTCTCAATGGCCTTCTCTTTTTGAATCCAGCCCCTCTGTTCCACTTTTCTGCCAGGTGAGAATAATTCTGGAACTTACCAGAGAGTTATTTTTTTCTTTCCAGTTAATGTGGGGAGTCTTGATATATCCAATTCTGTTGCTGTTATTGGGCAATGTAGGTGGAAAAAAAGGTAAAGAAAAAATGCAGAGTTCCTGAATTTTGTTTATGCTCTTTACTCTCTTTTTACAACTCAGCAAATTACATTTTATTCAAAAAAACCCTTTGTAAAACAAAGAAAGCTTCTTCTGAAAAATCTCTTCTAAACTTTGACTTTTGAGAACCTTCCTCAAGTCATGAGCAATATATTCTTCTCATGAAAGGATGGAGTCATCCATCTCCCCACAAGTTCAGTTTACAAAATAATTCTCTTTCCTAGGGAGAGGAAGAAAAAAACATTAACTAGAGTGTGAAGAAAACTTTGAGTAATGAATAATTTCAAAAAGTCATGAGCTTTTGAAATTCTGGTTTCTGCCTCTCATTTTGGATTTGTATTGCTTCCAAAGTGAATCTGTATTTCCCGTTAATTTAATAATCCAGAAGTCCCTCTATTCCATGCATTCAAAATTTTAGAAGCTGTAGAGCATATCCCCAGGAGATAGAAGTCAGCACAACTCCAGGAATGTAATTCAAGCACTATTGATTTATACCTGCTGAGGATATGCTGGTGAATGAGATACAAAAAGGAAATATACTCTTTGAGAGACAGAAAAACCCTGATAAAAAAAACAATGGAAATTGCTACTTGTAAGTAAAGTCCTTTTCTATTGTGTTCATAGAAAACAAATATTTAAGAGAAAAAAAAAATACCACCTGGGGTTTTTTAGGACCTTTGTCTTACTCTCAAGTTGCCATAAGCATTTTCCAATATTTTTTATATGATCATTTGTGCCGTGTGCCTAATTAGTATGCTTGTGCCTATTAAAAACTTCTTAAAGCATTTATTTTCAGAAAGCTAATTTTATAGCTTGTGCTCATATCGTAAAAAGAAAACCCAAACAAACCAACTAATATGTTCCAAGAGTATCTCTAGATTCAAAATCTACCTCCAAAAAATCTTGGCCCTTCAGCCTAAATTATGGCTGTAACCATGAAGAAATAGGAGGCTGTTAGCTCTATCCTCTCGTCAGCTTCAACAGTCGTGTGCCCCTGAACTTAAGAATTACAAGGTCACAGAAACAGACTTATACAGACTCCCTATTTACCACCAAATTAGAAGGGATTTCCTAAGTCCATTAGACCTTCAGCCCCTGGAGAATATGCACCATGAGCTAACTGAGGGAATCTGCATTCAGCATTTCCTTGCCCTATTCACTGAAGCTGCTGTATCTGATGAATACAGGAAGAGTCTGAAAAGGAGACTGTTCCACAAGGCCAAACTGCTGCTGCAAGAAGCTTCATGTGGGTAGAAAAGGAATGAAAAATATTCCAGTAAGCAGGCATAATAGAGTGCATAAAGAGAAATCATAAGGCATTTCACATATTGTGAAGATGTGTGAAGAGGTGCCAAGAAAGGCTGAATCCAGTATTGAGACTCCGTCTCAGATGATTACATTTTTGTTTCATAAGCTATCCTTGATGCAGTGCATATAATGGTGAAGAGGACATGACAGAGCCTCCAGGTGATGGAAAAAACATCAACAACCCTCATCTCAGTGTAAACTGAATTGGAATTGAAGCAGTTTAATTCATGGCATGTATTTAACTGCTAATCAGTGAGCGACACATTCAGGATCAACATCAGCACCAGAATAAATATAAGCTATGCCTTATTGACCACCAATGTTGTTTGTTGTATACTAGGACAGGTAGAAGGACATATGTTGTGCTTATGCCCTGAAATTCAGCACTTGTTTACAAACTATGAGGCATTCCATCAAATAGGTTCTTGATCCACAGTGTTATGCTTTAATTTATTTCCACATGCTATTCTCTGTTGGGTCTCTCCTGGCTGCCTCACATGTTTTTTCTCAGAAACAGGGAAACAGATCTGAAATCTACTTAACGTGTGGAAACAGAAGAGACAGATGTGACAGAGTACAGGGGTAGAGCATGGTTCCCTAAAAAAAAAAGTAAAAGGTGTCCAGGGGCGTCAAAATGTTCAAACTTATCTGTTTGCCACTCCAGAGTGCTGTGAATCTCTTCAAGGATGAATAACCTAGGAAAGCATCATATCTCTTAGACCATAAGGATTTTTTCCCATATGTCACTGGATTCCTTATGGCTGGGTAACAGCACCAAGCTCAATTCAGTGCAGGAAGAGTTTGGAGACTTATTCAGCTTTCTCTGAAATCGATGCTTACACTTGGTTAGTTTGGGAAGAAAACCACCCAGTAATGCTAAAGTGAAGAGAATGGGTTTACTCTAGTTTGAAACAGCATAAGACATAAAGTAAAAATAATGTAAGACCTAGAATATAGTAAGTACCTTGTGGTGTTAGAAACATAGCAATGTAATTTCATTTGGGATTCAAATTACACTGGGGAAGATGGAGAAATTAGTAAAGCCTATTCAGTATCACTGTTATCTCTGTTTCATGGTAAAATATTTGACTTTAGTGGACTGAATCCTCAATAGTATAAACTGAGTTACTGAAAAAGTTACTCTATCCCAGCTTTGGCAGCTAAAGATCTAAGCTGGACACCTGCAATGCCTTTAAAGTTGTTTTAAAGGAAAAAGTATCTCCAGAAATTAATCATCTTATCTTAAAATAGTCATCCAAGATAGATCAGACATCTCTGGAGGTGCCCATTTTCTCTAATAACAGTAAAAGAAACCTGTTGTGGCTGGTCCAAGCTTAGCCATTTAACTTTGACACGTCTAGGCTAGGTGAGATGCCATCTGCCCTCACTGACTTTGTGGCCCCTAATGGTGTCAATGAATGTCAAAGAGTGCTAGAGAAATCATGTTGACAAGGAAAAAAAAAGTGCCAGGTTTATATGCCTCACCCGGTTATCATAATTGTGAACAATAACACAGGCTCACAACCTTGTTTTGTTGGAGACATTTCTGTTTTGAAAGCAGAGTTTCTGTGAAACGTCACTCATTTTCACCTCTCTTTTTGCTTCATCAAATCTTCAGGTGTATCACACAAAAGTTCCCTTGTGACACTCTAGATTTACAGCGTTGTAAAGAGAGGTGATCACTTCTAAGACTTCAGTGTTGTTTGTGCCTGAGTCCCAAACAGCATACACACCTCATTCACAAGGGAGTATTTATTCTTAGCCTCTTGCTTTGCTAGTCCTAAGAACAGTAGCTCTTCTGCTTCTTCAGCTCTGGGGGATTATCTCTGGTATTTTTTCCTTTGAACAGGCCAAAGAGCAGATACTCATACCTTGGGTCATTCTCTAAAACAGAATTTCTTAGCTTCCTATTCCCACAAGGTACAAAAGGTTAATTTGTCACCAGTTTCTCAGCAGAAAGACTACAAAATCAGTAGAGAGCCGATTCCACCCCAGAACATATAAACTAGGGAATTATAGCAATAGAGACAACTATGTGGAAAGCCAAGTACCTATTTTTTTTATTTCTCTCAGTTACAATATATATTGGTTTTGTCTGCATGATATATTCACGTTCCCAGAGTCTACTTTGTTTACAAAAACAAGCATGAGCTGCTGTAAATAAAAAGAAAGCTGTAACTTTTTCAGTGGAATGTCTAGATCAGTGAGGTATATTAGAGGAAAAATATAATTTTTTGGCACAATTCCACAGGTTATTATTGCTCTGAAGTGACATAAAGACAGAGCATCACTGAAGTGGCAAATATTCAGTAAGAATCCCATGCCAAATTACAGAGGCTCAGGAGATATACTGCTGCCAAGTAACATTGATTTAACAGTAAAGACACATCTTAGCACCTATACAAGCAGGGGGCTTCAGAGCAAGCATTTGCAGATTCACATATCAGGTTTTGTTCAGCCCAGCTGTGCACCCACTGGGGGACTGAAGAGGCAAGGTACAGCTGAAGAGAATGTATCCATATTTCAGGATCTCCAAATCTAGCTTCCTGTTTCAGAGGGTTCTGCTGCTCTGGGAACTTCACAGATGTGCAGAAGGGGCTAGATCCACTCTGCAATATCTACTCCCTTCAGAGACCATGCAGAGAGAGTAAACAGTGCAAGGGTGGACAGAAGTGTCTGTATCCCCCAGAGAAAGATAGATACTCTGCTACAGAGGACAAAGCTAAGAAGCAGTGGTCATTGTGTAACAACTTTCTGCAGGTTATAGATGGCATGGTATTAAACAGACCTTCAATTTGTTTAAACTACACCAGTAGGAGTACCCTGGAACTGATCTTATGGGTATCAAAAGACGGCTTAGACCTGAAGTGCTCATATACAGTGTAGGAAGAAATGTTTAGAAGGTTGTCTCAATAAGGGTGCATTAATTTTATAATCATTACTGAAATATGATTAAGGTATCCATAAAGTACTTTGAATCAAAAGTACCTATGTCAGTGACAACTTGGAAGCTAATTTTCACATTTCCATCTCTTGGCTGTTAGGAAGTTAACGTTAAATGGTAATGTTTGCAGTTTTTACATCTGTAATTGTGCTAATGATGGGTTTGTGTGTGTAAGTTCAGGCTCAGTATAAGTGATATTTTAAATAAATTTGTTTAGCATTCGCTAAATTACAGGTTTTACTTGCCAAGTCTATCAGCAAAATAAAATGGAGGTAAGTCATTTCCCTAAACTACAGTCTACAATCTGATTAAATTTTAATTTGAGTGCTTGATTTCTATCACTATTTAGTAAATATTTAAACTTTTTTTTTTTTTTCCTTTGGTTGCTTCTTTATGGAAGTACCTGAGAGCTAGACAGCACGGAAAAACCTGGTCATTGAATTCAGCATCATCCCTTAGAAAAGTCTTCAGACACTCAATGCAATTTATTGAAAATGCTATTCTACCAAAAGAAAGGCAAAATGGAAAGAAAATAACTGGCTTAACTTCTTTGGAGTGATAGCAAAACAGATTATATCATAAGTTTGGATTCATCTGAACATAACAGTTTTGGTTCCCATCTGCACATGCAATTTATAAATGTGAATTTTGCCTCTTCACCTGATGCTTACCTGCTCAGATGAGTTAGGAAAACTTCAAGGCTGAAGAACTTACATGTCCTAAGGCCTTTTTTGGTGGCAGAGATTTCTGGTAGCCTCACAATCTCTTAGATACATCTCTGCAATTTCACAGGACATTCTTACTATACTACAGTCTCCTTTCAGGAACAAGCAGGGCGCTGTAGCCATGTCTGTATGGTCTGTTAGCCACAGCTCAGTGCACATTTGAGTCAATTAAGAGTATGATCTGAGTTAAAGTCTAACCCTATGAAGTGACTACCCTCTGCTGAATTACTTCTTGCTCTACTAACTACCCTACCTCTCTCCCTCCCTACTACCGCAATAGTGCTAGTATGAGCTTCATCTAAAGCAATTACCCTATTTTCAATTTTCCTTTCATTTCTGTAGTTGGCCTCTTTGCAGACTTTATGCACAGGGAAGTACAAATCTACTCTTCACAACACATTAAACTAATTAAATATCACAGCCTGCTTCTTTGTGAGTAATGTGTAATAGACTATGTCCACATTTTGATAATATCCCAGGCAAAAACACAGTAAAAAAATATGCATACATTTTAACATAACATGATCTTTCTTATGGTGTTGTCTGTTCCACCACACTTGGTATAAATTCCTTTACAGCTTTTCCACTAGTGAACGGCTGGCCTCTTTTTCTGTGGAAGGTGACGCATGACCACATGTAGGTAGCACATTCTTTGATGACTAAGGCTTGCATCTGGAAGCTCCAGCCATTAGGCTAATTTTATTAGAGTTAAAACCAAGCTGTGGATCTACACCTCTTTCCTCCATTACAATATTTTTCTGCCTCATTGTGGCCACCCTTACTATTTTGCCAGCTCGTTATTCAGTTATAGTGTTTCTGTTGTCTAGTTTTTAATATTCTGGACATAACTTAATATTTTTGATTCTTTTTGTAAAACTTCCTTTACACAATATGACTCTGATTCAGGCTTTCACTGTCCTACATCTTTATTAGAACAAAATTGTTTTCATCTGCTTTGGCAAATCTTTCTCTTTGCATATCCAGACTGATACTGCAAAGTGCAGTTCTGAGTCATTAATTTTGTTCATAATACTCTCATCTTGGAAGCATTTTGCTGACTTTTTTTTCTTTCCTATTTTATCAGGCACAGACCACTTGTCATCCCCTTCAAGGATCTTAATATCTTTGCCTTCCCATTTCAGTTCCGTTCACTATCAAAATGACTTCTTGCAACTCTTCAGCCTATGGCATCACCTGAATTTTCCACAGGGTCCTCTGTAAACCTTTGCAAAGTTACATCAAGATTGTCCTTCAGTAACCCCTTCACAATCTCTTTCTCTGTGAAAATAGTAAAGACCTTGACAACATCAAGCTTGATGATACACTGAAGTGAATACCTCCAGTGTCTCTGCAGTGCAGCTCTTTCATTTACCTACTATGTTAGATGGTTTTCTGCATGTGGTGTGCAAAAATTCCGAGGAAAAGTTTAGGGTTTTTATTCCATTATTGTATTTCTCAGTCTTGGTAGACTTATTCAATTACTGGACTACCTAACTACAGTGGATTACTGCAAAATGGTTGTGGTGCTTGTTTAACGCAATATATAGCTATGCTGACATTGCCTGAATGAGAATATGATTATACTAGTATATTGCCTGTTATAAGCAATGACAGCATAAGTACTTGGGACAGCTAAAATTGAAGGAAAAGCTGCAAAATGTCCTTTTTTAGAAACCTATAGGTCTCTCTGACGCACTTCTCTATCAGACACTGTAATGGTGGAGGTGGGAATTATGCTGCTGTGAGGGGCATTAATATTATGACAGTAAGATCTTGAAAATACATATGTAGGTATTTGGTACACAAGATTATACAGGCAGCATCAATGTCAAATCACCTGGCAGGACTAAAGATGTTTTTCAGGGTGACAAGACTCTCAGTGTCCACATCAGCATTCAATTTCACCAGTTGCCATATCTATGAAATCCTCCTTCCTAGCACATGCATGCATTGGTGCCCTCAGAGAATTATATTTATTGAAAAAAAAAAAAAAGAATATTTAGGTTTATGACCATGTCTTTTTTATGTCTTAATCATTATTGAGGCTTCTAATTGTTCTTCAGCAATTCCTTCTCCCACTGGACTTTTTTCCAAAAAAGCATTCCCAACATCAGTTCCTTAAGGCAACATTGCAGATGCTTGATGATGCTTTGCTGTGACAGTGAAATGCTGAGGCATTTTTTTCTCACCGTTGCAGTAGGTTCAGGCTGCCAGGAACAAATTAAGTCTCTTTGATCATATGCACATCCCTTAAGCTTAGTAAGATGGAATAACCCAATCAGTAAAATCTGTTTAAAGAACTAGATTAAGAGTTGTAACTAGCATATTAGCAGTAGGAGGTATAACATTTTGATCTCTTCTAAATACCCTAGTTGAAAAGAGTGAAGACTTGACATATCTGAAAAAGAAACCCTTTACCACATGTCAGTCTGGGGAGCTGAACTGATGCAGCAATAAATTTTAGGAAGATCATTGAAGGCTGAACTTGTGAGTCTTTGTTTTCTCAGTGGGAGGTCCCGCCACACATCCTTGCACAGAAATATTATTAGGGTAGTACTGCTTCTAATTTCTATAAAGTAATAGAAGTTAAGGCTATAATTGGGCAAATCGTGTGTTCCACTAAGCACATGTTCAAGTTATAGGCCTCTTTCTCATGTCATGTCCTAATTGGTTACATGGCAAGAAATGATATACAGCAGTGGTTAAGGAAACTTAGAATTAGAGAATACCATGACACATGTTTGATAAAACCTTCTTCAGGGGTTACTCCTGTCAGTGTAATGGGGAAAAATGACTTGAATAAAATTCTGTTTACAACAGTAGCCCCAAGCCCTTCAATTACTCCAGCTCTAAGGTGACGTTTGCTATGAAACTGTGCTAAATCACTGGAGAAAGAATTAAGTCTGCAAGATGAAAAATTAAGTCTACAAATGTAAATCCTGAGCTTAGCCAGTACTAGTCATATGAGGGAAAAAAGGCAGATTGGACCTGGATTCCAAGCCTTTAGATCAACATCTGTTTGAAGCATGAGATTTTTGTTTTTTTTTTTCTTCAGCCTAATTAAGCATCTGGATTTCCTTTCTATGGACATTTGACAAGAAGTTGGGCTCAAGGGTTGATGTAGTCCAAGTCACACCTGCAGCGAATACAGGACACTGCTAAAATGCATACCTTTGTGCAAGAATTCAGGATCAAGCAATGTAAAGACAACAGATGTTGTGACTCTAAATAGAAGTATTTTGACAATCAAATTGTGAATGGTGACTGTCCATCCTTCTTTAATGCAGGAAAAAAAGATTGTTTAACAGCAGTACTTCATATGTTGCCTTTTTAAAATACTGTCACATAAATGCCACTTACATTATGGTCATTCACAAGAAATGTCACTTTCAGCCAGGAAAGCTTATGGTTGAGGCTCTGTCGTTTTCCATCCAGTTTGCACAGTGAATCAGGCGCTGCGATAAGGAGCAGAAGGCAGACAAGTGAGGTAAGTGGGGAGATGACATGCTGAAAAAGCTTGGCAGGACAATTTTCTGTTTTAACCAAGATGACAAATGCTAAGAGAATGCCATTTACATGAAAACCGTGATCAGCTTGCAAATAAAGTTTTGTGATTCACAAACTGACTCTGTCCTTCTGAAACAATATTCGTAGGGCTGTGAAATACTCATTTTTAATATAGTGACATTTAGGATACAGTAACAAAGGGAACTGCTTGTGTTTCAAAAAGCCTACAATTTGCACCAGCCCAAAGACACTCAAAGATAGTTTTGTCACCACAGTTGCATCTTTATTTGATATTTGGCTGCCATTCATCTCCTCCAATGCTTTCCAAAGCCCCTGCAATGGAATTGGAGCTCCCAAAAATTGCTGCACCACCTTTTGTGAGCCTGATGTTCCGCTGAATGGACAGAAATGTGTATGCATCAGCAAGATTACTTCAGCCCTGTATTTGCAGCTACTAGTAGCTAGATTGAACCTGGTTTGGGCCTTATTGGTGAAGCCAGCATATAAGAGGGGTTAAAGACAGATTGTAGCTATCCAAAAGGAGTGAGAATTGAATGAAACAAAATGCTGACTCAAGTCTTTTCCACCTCCCAATAAGTTAACTGGAGTCTCCGTAAGAAATCTGAGAAAAGAGCATGTAGACAAGTTTAGCATGCAAGACACACCAATCCAGCAAATTGATTCACCACTTAGGCTTCTTTCAGCGTTGGTAATTTACTGCCCACATGCACTAAACAGGCTTTCTGAGGTCATGTCAATCACATGCTATCCAGTGAAGTTTACAAAGTTCTCCTGGTTACATAGGACATTACTACATTCGTCCATGCAGTACTATATTTCTATAAATAAACTCTGACTTGTGATTGGACTTTGGGGCAAATCAAGATCCTGCCATCAGTTTTAGCAAGAAGAGAAATTCAAATGCATATGACACTAAATCCCTTCTCCTACCCCACCCCTGCCTAGTTACAACCATCACCCTAAATGGATTAGTGCATCCTAAATGGATTCAGCAGATGACTGAATCATCCTATGGGACTGTCAGGGGGCAGAGTGATACTGGAGCACTGTATCAGAAGTTAGGATAAAAGTGGTCTCTTCCCTGTTTGAATCATCTCTTACATTAATAACTTGGGAGGCAGCATCTGATCCTCCAAAGACTCAAAAGTTAAAGCTAGCAAGTTAATTGTGGCTTTTCTTCTAACTACTAAAAGCTACAAGCTTATGCAAGGAGTTTAGAGTGGTGAATTAGATTCTGGTTTTGCCATGAGAGTTCTCTAGGGAGCAAGTACAGTAGTAGCCTAATAGATTTCATTCATTACCTGAGCAGAATTTATTTCAAGAGTGAGCATGTTTGCATTTCACTGAATGCAGTCAGCTTCACTGATCAGAAAATGAGAGCCTACATTTCTTAAGAAATAGCCTATGAGAATGAAAATTATGTAGATGTTAATGATGTAGAGATAAGGACCATTTTGATTTTGCAAGGACTACGTATTCTATTTATCACATATTACTCTCTTAGATGTAAAAACTTGCTTCACAGGTGGCTTTAAATTACAAAAAAGTTTGTTTTGCATTTCCACAATAATTTTTCCTAATTTAAATTTAGAATCTAGCAGTATTTACAAGCTTAACTCAGTAAAACTTAGTGAATTCCCTTGATCATGATATTGCCAGGGTGGATTCAGACTATTTGACACATACGTAAAGCAGTTTGACTTTCAGAACATGTGCATTATTGCACAACAAAAAAATATTTTTCCTGATAAAATCATACCATTTTAATGAATGCCATTCTCTTAAGTCCATGAACATTAATTATGGGGTTTATTATCATGCTGAATTCTATCTGAAATATTTTAAGAGTAAGTAAAATATTTATTTTTAATTTCCCAGAAGAGAGTGACTACATCTGCTTTTGCATTTTCTTTAAATTACCCTTAGGTTATTATAAAGCATGTATATCTTCAAGCCATGATCCACCAGAGCTAGATAGTAAACAAATTTTGAAAGGTTTTTTTGGGTGTAAATCACAAAACTACTTCATCCATGGGAAAAATAAGTTATCTTAACAGCATCAGCTACTGGATTTAGTTGTGCTGTTCAGTATGAACGACAAATTAATCAAGTGTGACTATAAAGAAATTTACCGCTTATCATCATGTATCTGCAACACTGCACTCTCATTGGAACCAAACACTTCAGGTAACCTTAAGCCATTTTCAATACTACAAAAAACTTCAGCCTTTTTCTTCTAAAGAAAAACTGTTATGGTTAGAAGCACAACCTTATATAAAAAATTTCAATGACTTGAAACAGCTTTCCTTAGCATAAACATCAGATGTCTACAGGCCTTTCAGAATGAGATTTGAGTTGCATTTTAGCAGGAATTTGGGGTTCTTCACTCTATGCCTATAAAGTCCAGGCACAGATCTATCACTGGTCCCAGTCTAAGTGTTTCCTGTTTTGGACATTTGAACACTGTGTGCTTTCTGAAGGGAACCTGCATAAAAAAAAAGAAAAAACAACCAAACAAAACACAAAACAAAATAACAAACAAACAAGCAAAAAAACAAACTTAACCCGAACATCAAACATAAAAAAAAAATAAGAAACAAATAAACAAAACTCAGGAGACTGATCTATGATACAAATTACTATTTAAAGTTGGCACTGAATTCCAGAAATATCCCTTGCAGATCCAAATAATCGTAGAGTGTGGGACAGCATAAGCTTTATCAGAATACCAGTTGCTGAACCTGTATCCCTTCCTCAAGCAGTCAGCTCCTTTTACATATTTAATTAAAGCAATCTAAGATATCATAATAGCATATCACAACATTTGTTTCACTCTTAAATCCATGACAATTAAAATCACAACCAGCCAGAAGGATCCCCTTCTTTCCTACTGTCCATCAAACCAGAAGGGACGTGTAAAAAGCCTGTCCCCACGCAAGAAAAGAATGAGTGCTATTTGGTGTTTGGACATCTCTTAAGAAAGAGCAATTGTCTCATCACTGCAGAAAGAGAGAGGAGTTTAACTGATTAGCAACACAAACCTGCATTTGCCCAAATGTACTGTTTGTATTCCATTTACCACTGTACATCTCAGGCTTGCTACAGTGTGATTGGATAGACAAATTTTATTGAGATATAGAGAGAGGAGGGGTTGTTCTATCAAGACAGTGCCCTAGTTTTCCTCCAGGATAACAGGAATGAGGAAGTTTAATGTCTGCAAGTAAAATAATAAGTAAATTCCTGCTTTCTCGTAGCTGCCTGAAATGCTGCTATGCACTGAAAACTGTGGGCCAAAACAAGCTAAAAGCATAAACCAGTGGCCTATTTCCTTAGCAGGGGATGCATTTGTGGGGTCTTCATTCTCTGTGTAGGAAGAGTCTTGGTCTGGAGTTGAGTAGGAGCAGGTTCCTTAGACACACAAGCAGAGTTGTTCTGACCAGTGAAGACATAGAACCAGGCTTACTTTGTGACCATAAATACCACACATCTTCTTGAGGCCAAGAGACTCATAAAAAGGACTTGCAGTTATCTCAGGCAAATAATGTGACAATGTGGTGCATGGTGCTTGCCTGGGAAGATAGCAATCGTCAGTGTAGCAAATGTACATTTGATTCACAAATTAGCCTTCTAGTCCTCAGCACAACTGAAGCAGAACAAGCTCCTATTTGCTTTATTAAATAAAGTGGCTGTTTCTGTGCTCTGTAAAGCCATGAATACCATAGATTTTTTTGTTCCCACTTCATCGTTCTCCTGAATGGCCCAAACACACTTATTTTTGTTAAAGTTTCAAATTCGTAGTCACCAGAGAGCAAGCAAAGCCACAAGAAATCTAGGCAGGAGTTTCAGATAAGCTGTGTGGTAATTTCCATGGAAGTGTAGGGTTTTGAGATAGAATTAAATCTATATATAAAATAACCTCTCATTTCTTCAGCTATAAGTCTTCTAAAAAAGCTCAGACAACAATAATTAATCATGTACAAAGAGGTATACAACAATTTCTTTGGGAGACAGAAAATACCTCTGCTTACCCCAGCTCTTTCCTGAAGTCACACATTTTTCATAGTACCAATTTGCACAAGTTATATATAAATGTGCAGTGCTTCAGGATGTTCTAATCCATAAAGTTCAGTCTTTTCAAATGTAGTAATAGTTTTAATATGAACTGAAATAGTCACAAAGACTGCATAGTGCACCATGGTATTTCAGTTAGCTCTGCCACTTGTGCTGCAAGCAGGTTAAGCACTACCATCCTGGAAAAAGGTGGTAGATGCCTCATCCCTGGAGACATTCAAGGCCAGGCTGGATGTGGCTCTGTGCAGCTAGATCTGGTTGAAGTCGTCCCTGCTCATTGTAGGAAGGTTAGACTGTTGACCTTTGAGGGCTCTTTCCAACCAAAACTGTTCTGTGATTCTATCATAAATCCTTGAAAATTACTTTGATCCCAAAAGCAAATGGAAAAACTAATGAAAGAAAAGTCCTTGAAGTCTGCTACATATGCAGGCATCACATCTTGCTCATGTTGCCTCTGCGTGCCTGCTTGTTGGAGTTGTGAGACTTCTGGAGAGATACCCATCTGCATGCCTTTCTCTTCTCTTGGCTACCTATGAAGCAATTATCCTGAGCTTGTTGGACTTTGGTCCATGGAAGCTCCTAATCCTTCTATATTCATGCTTCCTTTGTTGATGTTTGTAAGCAAACCAGTTCAAGTCTCCAAGCTGTCTCCTCCTCAGGATATCATGTGCTGCTCTACATGGACGTCCATTCTGCACTCCAGCAGTCTTCTGGGCCAAATCTTTGTTCTTTCCTTCAGTATCTGCCCAAGATCCCCCAGCACAAGCACAACACTGGAACTGCCACTCATATTTGCTTTGTTGGGCAATGCAGTGAGCAGCAAGACAGCACAACATTTGTTAGATGACTGTAGAAGCATTTACCTTTGCAACCTAAACGAGCAGCTGCTAGGATCCCAGGTTTCTCAGCTCTGCATCCTTTGCAGAACATACACTCTGCCCCACAACTCTGCATGCTTACTAAGTGGCTTCAAAGCACAGTTATGTACTTGGCACACACATACACACTCCCTCACCATTTTTTCTCCTGATCATGTACTTCATGTGAACATCCTTGCCAAATTAGAAGCAACTCTGTCTTTTAGTGACACTCTGATTGAAACTGGGGGTTATCTGGGCATCTTCAGTGATGACTTGCACAACTGCACTATTACATACCATGGACCCTTTCAGTATTTTCAGTCCTTTTCTCTACCCATCTGTCCCTATAAGCCTCCTGTCAGTAGAGCCACCTTCATCCTTGTCACACTGTTCGCATGCCAAAATTGTCTAAGCAGGAAAACAGAGAAAGGTAATTTGATGTAAGATACAGAAGCATGAGATCATTTGGCCATTCTGTTTTTCCTCAAGGACTGCAATAATTAATTTGATGCAATTATGTATGCAAAATTTTACCAAACCCCTTACTGCAAGATACTTTGTTGCAGTTTGTCCAGGGATAAGGGTTTCCTGTAGCAGGCGAGGGTCGCCCCTAGCGGCAAAGACTCCAGAGGGTGGTGGCGGAGCAGTTAGTTGACTCAGTATGGGTGGTAAAACAAACTCCATTTATTACACTACAAACCCGAATTTATACACTGTAGCAAACACCTTTGTTGTCCGCACTCTATTTTTACTTATCACTGACTAACAACTGCTGTCCATGGGCATAAGTTGAATTGTTAATTGGATAGTTCTTTCTCATAGCTTCTTGGATCCATATCTTGCTGACAACAGGGACTTCTATCAGGGTTAGCTCTCGGGATGTTCTGCAGATGTTCAACTCCCTTCATCCCTCCTTTATGAGGATCCTGCAAATATTTGGGACTTTCCAGCTGGCCCAAGGAGAGCTTGCTTTTAACTCTTCTCTTTGCTTCATTTCATCATGACTTGCAGTCAGGCCTAACACTTATACTGTTATACCAATATATTTATGCAGCTAACATTCTTCTAATTACATGGTCTTATATATATAATGTGGTGCAACAACCCTGTAAAGACAATTAGAAAACTACCTCCAAGCATCATCATCGCAGTGCAAGGTGGCAGGCTTTCTCTCTGCAGGCGTCCCCGCAGAGGCTCTGCCCCCCCCATCAGTCTCGGGCTCTTGTACTTACTGACTAAAATTCACACTCATTCTGACACAGGTGGCCAGCCTGCATTGGAAGAGGTGCTCAGCAGTATCTATAAGGGTTTACAAGGGTCCATGCTTAACTTATCTATGGTTACTCTTAACTTACCTATGGTTACTCTTAGTTCAAAATGTATTCTGACTCATCAAAGCCTGGATTGTTCAGAGCCTCTAAAGGGCCATACACTCAGTCTCTAAGCCAGCCCACAACAATGCTTGACAAGTATTTTGATACTAATTCATGACACCAGGGCTGCATTTCTTGGAGGAAATATCACTGATACTTTTGATAGGGCAAAAATTACTGGGCTTGGCATCAGCAGGTCTTTCTTTTTGGATAAGTGCCATGATGTCTTTAGCTGTAGAAATGGCAGTGGTAGAACCCCTTTAAATCTCTCCCATCTAATTTCTCGGTTAATCCTGTGACCCCTTCGTATACTTTTATTCTGCACTTTTGGAGCCTCAGCAATAGACTAAAGTACAAAACCCTCCCTTCTCTCACACTCAGTGACTAGAATTGCTCCAAGTTAATTAGTTCCTCAACAGACCTGGCTAGGGATAATTGCTTGTGTTACCTGCCCCTAAACACAACTCTTTCGCTGCCTCTTGATTTTTATTTTGTGCCTTTCTGTCTTTGGCTTTCCTATAGACAGCATGTTAAAAGTGATGGCAGAAAGTGCACAGACTGCAGCTGCACCAAAATGCCACCTGTCATCTCCTTACCTCTTGTGGTTCCCCACCTGTCAGTGCTCCCAGGCAGACACACAAGCCATGAATTCAATAATTTATGTTTTGTGTTTCAAAAATAATTGTGAGCAACTGCAAGTAAACTCTTCTTTCCCAGTGCTACCTTATAAGCTGCAGCAAAACCTCTCTCAGGAGCTCAGTTTAGACAGGAGTTAGATCATGGCATGTAAGCACTTCTGGCAGGAAGGGGATGCCTATGAAGACATTAAATGTTTGAGGTGCTCCTGCTTTAGGATTACTGATTAAACAATGTGTATCCTCAGTGGTGACACAGTTGCAGGCAGCATTTTTGGCAGTTGTCCTAGTGTTCTCTAGTTGCCACCTGTCGCATCAACATGTCTGCTACAAAGCCCCGTGTTCCCAATTGAGAAAGGCTGAAACAATGGGATAGCACAAAACATGCCGTGGGACATTTTTGTTGGTTCACAGGAGGCTTTGCTGCTGAAGCTTTAGGCATTTGGGGAACAGGGGAGCAGAGTCTTGCATTTCCCAAGAGAACTAGGTGTTCTGCTAAAGGAGAAGTGTAAAGGTAGGAAAACTTGTTTATATTCATGCCAAAACACTTCACAATTCTTTGGTCTCAGGCACATGACCATTCAAACATGCACACAAGGAGGAGGGAGTCAAATTAATATTTTCTGAAGCTTTTTTTTTTAACTATTAGCTCTTTTCCTTATTTGACTTCCTCAGTCTGGCTGTCTTCAAAGTAAGTTTTCTGCGAGGGCACTATAAACCTCCCATTTGGCTATGGCAACAGAAGTCAGTCTTTGTCCAGCTTTTATATAGCTCTGCAAACGTAGCCAAAGTGAGCTGGGCTTTGAGTCCCACATTGCTCCACATTTCTGCCAGACACAGTCTTGGGGGGCTCAAGCTTGTGGAGACACTAGAGAAGGAATGGATGCTGGAGGGAAAAAAGCTCTGGGAAACATCAATTCACATTGCACTTGAGTGGCTGACCCTTTGTGAACCATAATGCTACTAGGGAATTGGAGCAGGTCATGGACTGACCTTGCCAGGCACAGTGACAAATGTCAGAAACCTCTGTTTCCTTCCAGTGTGGGAATGGAGACACCAGGAAATGTTTGCTTTCACAGAAGTTAGACAATGATGAGAACACTCCAGTTAATTGTAATGTCTCCACAGAAAATCCTGTGGTTATTCTGTGCTCCATAAGCCACATAGATCTATGAAAGATTTTGTCCTGACATTCTGTGAGGAAGCCAGGACTTAGCACAGGTCTATAAACATCCTCAGAGGGAGCAATTACTTCTGGCATGTGAATGATAGGATCAATATGTACACATTCTGAATAGTCTTTGCCCCAGCTGCTCAGTCTGTAGGGGAGACTATTTTTAGCAGTGCAAGCTGTCTGCTGAGGTAGATTTTTCTACCTTTGCTAAAGTTACTTTAGCCTGGGAAAGGCCAGGGGAGACGCATCTGATAGAAGAGTAAGGCTAGAGAGCAAGTTTACTTCTAAAAGAGAGAAAAAGTTTGGACTAAGTTTGCAAAGCCAAAAGCTAGGTTAATTAAAATTTTTCATCCTGTCATTCTGATGTTCATGGAAGCGAATCAAAGTAGTTAATTGTGCCTTTCAGGGTCAGACTGTGCTTTGCTTCATTTCACTTCTAGCTGCCCCTCCCAGCCATTGTTAAACTCATAGGAACATCAAGCTTACTAATCAGATTTCAGATAAGGCCATGTTATATTGGTGTGGGTCTTACAATCACCAGGTAGTTTCTGCTGAGAACTGAGTCTAATACTTTATAACAATTGTCCATTTACGGGCATTCAGTGGTAACTTATCCTTTCCAGTAATGTTGATATGTTGAAAAAGTGTCACCAAATAAGGTACATAGCAAGCTGTGACAGATTATCTGCTATTTCAGCAGAAAGCACCGTAGTCTAAAATAGAAGCACACTAAATGATGTAGCAAAGAAGAGGAATGTCTTGAAATCAACTTTCAATGTCCACAAGTTATTGGGAGGCCGCAATATGGTGTGGCACTAGGCTTCTGCTGAATTTACAGAATTTGCACATTAAACTCGTCAAAGTCCTTAGAGAATCTTAAATTTCCCTGAAAAGACATAAATCAAAAAGACAAAATTTGGAGACTACATTCGTTGTGATTCAAAGCTGAAATAAGTTTCATGGTCTCAATGACAGGAGAAAAGAACAGAAAAGAAGCAAGAAAGAGAAAAAAGACTCAGGAGTGTTGCATCCCAAGTAGAAGGAAATGTGGCAGGAATTCTGGAAGACCTCCATGGATGGATAAGTAGCTGCTGAGGAAACTTGGGAAAAAAGAAGCTTATAAAAGGCAGAGGTGAGGACAGGTAGCCTGGGAAAAAATACAGGGGTGCTGTCCAGGAAGCTAGGGACCAGGTCAGGAAGGCTAAGGATCAGTTAGAACTGAGTCAGGCAAGGGATGTGAAAAATAACAGAAAGGGCTTCTGTAGGTATGCTGCAAAAAAAAAAAAAAAAAAAAAAATACAGATGAAGAATAATGTGGGCCCTCTCCGGAAGCTAACAAGAGAACTGGCCACCCTGGATTTGGAGAAGGCTGAGGCTCTCAATGACTTCTTTCCTCAGTCTTCACTGACAAATGTTCTGACCACACCAGCCGAGCCTTGTAGGTAGATGCAGGGACTGTGAGAATGAAGACCTTAGGCAACCTGTGGGAGAGGGTAAGGTTTGAGATCATCTTAAGAACCTGACAGAGCACAAATCCATGGAACTTGATGAAATCCATCTGCAGATCCAGAAGAAGCAGGCAAATAAAGTTGCTAAGCAATCATATTCGAAAAATCATGGCAGTCAGTTCCCATTGACTGAAAAAAAGGAAATATAACCCCCATTTTCAAGAAAGGGAAAGTTGAAGACCTGGGGAACTACAGACCAGTCAGTCTCACTGCTGTGTCTAGCAGTATGTTGGAGCAAATTCTCCTGGAACCCATAGTAAAGCATATAAAACGCAATGAGGTGACTGGTGACAGCCAGCATGGCTTCACCAAGGTCAGATCATGCCTGACCAATTTGGTGGCCTTCTATGATGGGGCTACAGAACCAATGAATAGGAGCAAAGCAGTAGACACCACCTACCTGGACCTGTGCAAAGTATCTGATATTGTTCTGTACAGCATCCTCGTCTGTATACAGGAGAGACATCAATTTGATGGATGGACCACTTGGTGGATAAAGAATTGGCTGGACGGCTGCACACAAGGAATTGTGGTGAATGGCTCAGTGTCCAGTTGGAGACTGGTAACAAGTGGTGCCTCGGGTTGGTTTTCATCGGATCTTGTTCAACATCTTTGACAGTGACACGGACAGTGGGATTGAGTGCTCCCTCAGCAAGTTTGCCGACAACACCAAGCTGTGTGGTTCAGTTGATACACTGGAGGGAAGGGATGCCATCCAGAGGGACCTTGACACATTTAACAGGTGGGCCAATGTCAATCTCATGAAGTTCAACCAAGCCAAGTGCAAGGTCCTACACCTGGGTTGGAGCAATCCCTGGCACAGCTACAGGTTGGGTAGAGAAGATTTTCAGAGCAGCGCCGAGAAGAAGGACTTGAAGGTGTTGAATCATGAGAAACTTAACATGAGCTGGCAGTGTGTGCTCACAGCCCAGAAAGCCAGCCATATCCTGGACTGCATCAAAAAGAGCATGACCATCAGGTCGAAGGAGGTGATCCTGCCCATCTGTTCTGCTCTCACTTGGAGTACTGTGCACAGTTCTGGTATCTTTAATGTAAGAAGGACATGGGGCTGTTGGAACAAGTCCAGAGGAGGGCCACAAGGATGATTAGGGGACTGGAGCACCTCCTGTATGAATACAAGCTAAGAAAGTTGGAGCTGCTCAACCTGGTGAAGAGAAGACTGCATGGAGATATCATAGCAGCCTTCCACTATCTGAAGGGGGCCTATAGGGATGCTGGGGAGGGACTCTTCATGAGGGACTGTAGTGATAGGACAAGGGGCAATGGGTTCAAACTTAAAC
>JASSUY010038870.1:9358-19793 GCA_032466535.1 Forpus xanthops
CCCAAAATCAAAAACACAGTGCTGCACCAGCTACCAAGAAGGAGAAAAATGACTGCTGCTGCTGAACCCATGACAATCACTTACTAGCTTTACCTCAGCTGCATGCATCTCACCATGCCCAGACTGAAATAAGTATCCGAGTTTTTCACACCCTGGAGTGGTTTTCTTCAGAGGGAGATGAGCTTCTCAAGATACTCTTAGTAGGGCACCTTGCAATGAGCTTCAGGTTTTCAGCACTGCATTTTGAGAGACAAGGAAATTTATCCTTCTCTGTGATCATGCCAGTAGAATAACTTATTCTCTTTTACTTCTTACACCAGTGTTTGTACAGATTGGTTGTTAGAAGTGGTGCTCCCAGGTGCCACAGCAGTCTGTGACCCAGCCATACTCAGCATCAGCAGGCTTTGGTATCTAGTTCCAATTTTAGCAGCCAGTTTTTACTGCAGCAGTGGGCACCTGGGAAGCAGTAATGGTGCTGTGGACAAAGAGGTGCAGAGGATGAGGGCCCAGCCTGAATCCAAAGGCAATCAATTAATGAGCTCCTATTTGTTTATTACACAAAGTTCAGCCCTTTGTGAACCCATTCCTTGTTTGCTGCCCCACCGGCTTGAACTCTGGACCCCGTTCAGACTGCTGAATCAGGCTCACTTTTACCTGGTTAAAAGGACTGAGAAGCTAGCAGAAGATTGATTTTGCCATTTGAATTTGGTTTTAAACACGAGGGAAGTCGTTGCACTATCAGTACCTATAAGTGGAATCATCTGGAGTTCATTATCCCTTGGCACAAGCAACTTCTCCCAAGGTTGCTACGAGTTAAGACTGAATCAAGGCCCTCTGAAGTGCTTCATTCCCATGGGGTTTGTGGCATAGTGCTAAGTCCATAATATCTAAGGTTTCTGTTTATTTCAGGGGTATGCAGTTTCTCAGTGATTCCTAAGACATCTGCAGCGGTATGGGATTATCTGGGCAATGAGAAAACTTCAGGGGCTTTACTCTGAAATGTCCAGTCTCTGAAGATGACACTTCCTGAAAGGCAGAAAGGTCTTGAGAACACATTCCTGTGAGGCTTGCAAGAGGACCCTGGGCCTGAAAATCAAACAAACAAGCAACCCACACGGGCCATGAGACGGATTGGATCAGCCCTTTTTCCTCCAGCCATGCAGATTTCAGCTGCCCTGCTGGTGACTTCTCACTTTTGCATCATACGAAACTGAAACCATTTTCACACATGAGACCCAGAAGAACACACTGTCTACTGGGGGAGTCAAGAAAGGTTTTGCCTTGAAGACCTTTCCCCCAACATTGTATGTTTTCAAAGAAAGAGAAGATGCTGCAAGCAAATGCATTTCAGCCTTCCCTGGTGTTTGTCTGGTTCAAAGCAGACCTGAATTAGCTGCATCAGATATATTTAAGAGTTGCCATACAGCAGTGAAAAGACATGTTGCTTTGGGCTTATTTCTGTAGTGTTCCTCAGGATGGATGACCTAAAATCTATAGTTGCTTTGTCACTGAGCAGAATCCAGAACCTGAGGATAGAAGCTGAGGAAAACTATTGATATAGCTGCAGTTTAGTTCAGCTTAGGAATGCACATTTGAACTGACTCTCCCAAGCACAGCAGTAAGAATCAGTTAAAGGTATGATTTTTGATGAGTAAACGCTATAAAACTGAAGTAGTAAATTCTTAGATAGTTCTCACCTGGGAATAATACTTAACATAAGACAGGAAATAGAGCCACTTCTTCTATGGTTGTTTGGATTCACTGAGAGCTGTGGATACCAGTACCTATAGTGTAGTACCTGTAAGGTATTCAGCATACCTTGACTCCTCAAAAAGAAATGACAGTGTCTATTTCAGCTTGTCTGTGTGTGCTTTCTTTCTCCCCCTTACTGTTTGTGGCTGAAATGTCAGCTTTGTTTTCTTCTCCCCTTCTTACCATTGCGCTGTCCCCTCCTTACAGAGGCTCTGCACCTCTATATACAGGACATGCTGCAATTCAAAGGGCAAAAGTTGCTAAAGCGCTTATGCAAGTTAATTACTGTTTAATCCCATGTAATGCAGATTAGCACTGTCAGGAAGCAGTTGATGTAAGAGGCTGGCCCATTAGCAGGGAAACCTCTCTCTTCAAGAGCAGCAGAATCACTTAGAGTGAGGGATGCTGACCAGCTCTGGGAACAGAAATCTCTCACACCGTTCCCCTGTTAGTGTCAGCATGCAGGAGGCAGACACAAAAGCTAGACAGCACATAGGCAGGTTTAAAAAAGGCCTCACACCCTCCCTTCCAAGAGAAAATCATCAGCATTGACCCCCATGCCCCCCTTCTGATGACAAACTCAAGTTTCTAAGAGCAGTCCCACAAAAGACATCCTTACATCAAGACATGAGCCGCAGTGAAGTCAAGCCACAAGCCATTGTCTTCATATCAAACTAAAAACCTGATATATGTTTCCATCAAAGTGAGGACTGACAGGCCAAAGCAAGCCATGCAGTTTGAACAGCCAGTCATCCCGACAGGCACAAGAAGGTGGAAGGCTTCCTGGGAACTCCACTTCCACAGCCTGAGTCCAGTCTAATTGTATTAATGTACAATCGTTACTCAGGTAAAATGCCCATCGGCAGCAATGTGTGTACATTGGGCTTGCTCATTCCCCAAAAGAGTGCCAAGACAATGTGTTCAAATGGCTCATTCCAGAAATCAATGGTATGTCATATCTCAGGACTTCCAACAATGCTTTTCCTGTTCTGGAGCCGTAAATAACACCGGTTACCTTGATGTGTAAGAGATAGCCATGTCTACAGCATTTCATACAGCACCACTGGTAACCCAGCTGCAGCAATAACACCCGTTTCCTCCACCCATGCATTATATGACAGCAAAGCTGATATTTTCCACCTCAGAAGATTTTATGGTCCAATTACAGACTTTTCTGTCTCTGGTTGACAGCTGACAAAACTTTCCTTGATGGAGGTAATAAAGACAGAATATGTGATAAGGCTGCCTACCACTGCCTGAGAGACAACGCATGGAATACTAAACTTCCACAGTTTTAAAAGCCTTTCTTATTCCACATGGCTTACTCATGCAGTAGTATTAACTCATTTAAAAAAGGGTAATAAAATATAAGTCACGTCGATACATTTTTTACATTAGAAACCTTTTTTATGTTAGAAGTCTTTTGCATTCTAAACACCAAGATTTTGCAAGCAAGAGAGACATGAGATGAATCAAGCGTCTAGAGATGCTTAACCGTGCACTCTGCGTGCTTCAGCTGTTGGCCCCAATGCCTGAGGATGTACAAACGTTTCTCTTTAACATGCAACCATCTAGTTCAAGCTGAATCTGGCTCTCTTAGCATCTGTCTGCCAGCACTCCCTGCGTGGCACCACAGGGATGCTCCAAGGATGGTGCTCACTGAAGACTAGGCACAAGCCTTGGCAGCAGCCAGAGACCTTCCTGCCCACACCTGCCTCTGCCAGCTGGAGCTTTAAGAAGTCTTGAGGCAAGATGCCACGCTGAGAGTGGACACACACCTTGTCCTGCCAGCTCTGCATGGGAGTGCTGGTGCCCATCAGGGGCATGGGGACAGGCAGCAGAGGGGCGATGCCTCAGCTGCCAAGGCAAGACCTGCTCATGTACCAGACACCCCACTTCTCTCTACTTATCCCCAAGGACAGTTGGTATCCAAACAAAGAGTGGGGTTAACTCTGACTCTACAGGAAGGGAAGGCAGGCAAATGTATCTGCTGCACATTAGCCAAGTTGCTCACCTCACCCAGCACTGAAACAGAAAGTTGCAAATGAGGAAGGCAAAAGCATCCTGCCGAGGATACATGGCAAGTACAGGACAGTTGTGTTACTTGGAGAGAGGCTCGAGAGGGTGAACACGCCAAGAAATAAGCCCTGCTGTAACATAAAGGGGGTTTCAATTTGACAATAGTAAGTATTTTTCCACAGAGTCTTTTTGCTGAAGACCAAAAAGTGATGATCTATTTCAAGCAGCTTCTAGAGCAATAATACTTGTGTTACCTTTTCTTTGCCTTCCTTCCTCCTTCCAGCCTCAGAATTAAAGTGTTAAGCTACAAAGTCATATACAGAGATGAATTTTTTTCAGGCAGAACATTGAACCAGAAGGAAAAGATGGAAGATGAGCAGGGAATGGAGGCATTCAAACAGCAGCAGCTTCCTCAGAACAGGAGCACAAGCATACAAGGTCAAAACACTCAGGAAGCAAAGAGTCTGTGGATTTATCTCCATAAGGTGTGCACAAGCATCAGCTGCAGAGCTCCTGCATAAAGAGGCAGTGAGATGAAGTCACCTCCTGCTCTGCTCCTCACCCACTGCCTTGGCTCCCTGCTCTGGAAGTGAGAACAGAGATGCACTGCAGGCCACGTGGCCAGGTTGGACAGAGCCTTGGGTGACATGGTCTGGTGCGAGGGTCCCTGCTCATTGCAGGGGGTTGGAAGTTGATGACCTTTAGGTCCTTTCCATCCCTAACTATTCTATGATTGTTTTGGAAATGTGTTCATTGATGTTGGGATAGCTACAAAGCCGGTCTCTCAAGAAAAGCCTCACCACCAGCCCTTCACCTGCTCACATTCCAAGGGGTCACACTTTACACTGAGCTCCTGGGCACCCCAAAAGGGCTCTGCATCTGCAGTTGACGGCAGAAGGACGCTGAGCGCCGCACGTGAAACCCGTGCCTTAGGTGCTGGCGGCTCAGGTTAACCTTCCCTGCGGCTCACCGGGCCGGGAGCACCGTGACCCCGGCTCCTCGCTGTAACCCCCCCCCGTCCAAAGCGGGCACGGAGCGCTGTGACAGCAGCGGCACCGGACGCGGCGCTGCGGCGCCACCTGGCGGCGCGCTGTAGGAGGCGCAGTGCGGGTGCGGCCCCGCCGGTGACCCGCGCGGACCCTCCTCCGCGGCTCCAGACCGGCAGTCCCCCGAGCTCCGGGCGGGGGGTTCAGCATCGGACAGCACCGCTGCCTCTTCACAGGCATTTCCCAGCACAGCGCCTGCTGGCCGGGCTGCAGTCGGTTCGTACTCTCGTGCCGTTCGTCACAGCCAGGGATCGGTATTGAGAAGAGCACCTCGTTACCAGTTTTAATAGTTTTCCAAGAGATTTTCCAACATTGGCGCTCTATTGATGCTGAGCTCAGCTTTCCATGGCCGGTTTTACTGTTTGAAATGGAAAATAGCTGGTAAAAATGAGAAGGTGAATGTGAGGAAAAAAGAACTGCAGTGATGACAGTGAACTGAGCTGCTCCTGGCTGGAAAACACTGAGACCCTATGGAGTGAGACTGTAAGAAGTTTGACAAATACATTCCATACTGCCACTAAGTTTTAATTAGCAGGTATGAATAAGCCAAATTACATTACACGTTAGAGAGTACTGCATGTAATTCTCCTCTCTCATTGTGGTACTTTTAGATATGTTTTCTAGCATAAACTTTCATTTGAATATGTGTTGGACAGTTCTGAAGTGTCTCCAAGTATCTATGATGGATGCCTGACAAAATTAGGCCAGAAGATTTCAAGGTTTCATTAAGTTACTGCTCTTGCCAGCTTATGCAGCTGAGAAATCGTGTTAAACATGTCCCAGGGCAGAGGACCATTCCATATCTATGGGCTGTGCTGTGGCATTAGTGATTCTGATTTAGTTTTTTCTTTGCCAGAATCTGAATGGAGTAGGGCAATGAGCTAGTCTGTCTTTAACTCTCCCTCCTGATTATCAAACACATCAATGCACGATGGTAAAGTTTCTTTCCCTAAGCCCAGGATTTGCTGTGTGGCTGTCACATAAAGATAACTCCAGAACAATATCTGGAGGTACCACACCTCTCCTCTTTCAGTTATATCACTTGGAATTGCTCATTTGCCAGATTAAGGTTATTCAAATTATAGTTTGACCCAAGGCTCCGGATTACGTGAGGCTCCTCCCATTGGTTGTCAGTAGGATTTCCACTGGAAAAGATGACGCTCTCCACCCTCACGTGGTTTCATTTCTGCTTCTCATTCAGAGCTTTTCTTGGCCTTAATTCTGAGAATCACTTTTCCCTTCATTGAGGGAAGGCGGTTGCCTTTGACAGCTGCCAAGGTATGTGTAGTCTGTCACTCACAATAGCAAATCACAACTAAACTTTCAGCTGCATCTCTCAAACCAGGTTAGGTAGTGAGCGGGAGCACCGACAGAGCCATTCCTTAAGGAGCATTTAATCAATTAATCTTGAGTATGAATTGTGAATTGTACTCATATTTGGTGCTCAGCATGCTGCTTAAGAATAGTTGTCACACGTGGTACTCTTCCATTTTCCAGGAAGAACAGAAGGATGTTTATAGCCAAGGAAGTATTTGAATGTTACTGTGGTATAAATTGGAATGGTTCCAGTGCTCAGTGATTTAGTCTGGACTTCATCCAGCATGACTCAAAGAACAGTTTTACCCATTTTTTTATTGCATTTCTTCCTTCAGATTTCTGTTGTTGGTTTTGTTGTAATTCATGTTGGTTTGTGGGTTGTTTGTTGTCCCTCCATTCCCATTTCATGTGAGTTCCTGATTCTCGGCCTTGTGACTTCACCTTTGTTCCTAGCGCACATGTTGTACAGCAGGGCAGGGATGCTCTGTTGTGGGGGCAGAAATCAGGTTGTAGGCTTTTCATGTACTTATTTGAACAAGGCAGAAAATGAGAGCTTTAAAATTATTTTTTTTCATTATACCAGTAAAATAATGATGAGGGGATGAAAGAACTGTTGTAAGCACAGAAGAAAGATTGAGAATGTAATACACTGCCTTAGATACAAATCAAGATGGGAGGGGGTTCCACAGTTTGAAAAGCAAAAGGTCTTGGTAGGCAAACGTAAGTACACACTGGGGCTGAAGATGATGTTATTCTATTCTGGTGTTATGCTAACATAGGTTTTTTTTCACTTGAGTTCCAAATAGAAGAATTCTATTTAAACACACAAAAAAGACGTGGTAATTTAACCAAACTCACCCCAGCTTCTGAACCTTCTAATGTCAGTCTCACTCTGCTTATCCCTCTGGTACAACTCTCCATGATAGCTATTTTCTCTGTCCTACCTGTGAGCTTCTGCTCCCAGAGAAGCCCCTTATTGCATGCAAAATCCTGGTGGCAGCAACTGGATTAGTTGGGCTGGAGACAAAAGCTGATTTAAGTCTAGTGACCTTTAGTGGCCAAGTCATAGGAAAGACTATTAGTCCAACACAAATCCTTTGACTGTGACTTTGCAATATCAGTTTATTCTGGTCAGAAAAACTGGTCCAAACCCTTGTTTCAGCTGAACAGATTTACACATTATTATGCTTTACAAATCATTTAATTCTTCTTTGGGAAGCATTCTTTCTAAATTTTTGTTATTATTAAAGTAGCCATCAACGCTTATTGATCCACAGTGGGATGAAGTGGAGGAAAGGAAGTTCTTCAAGTCACTGATTTCTTTTGGAAATAATGCTGCCTATACTTATTTCTACATATAAAGTCATGGTCCCTGTGAAGACATTTATAACTGTATGTGCAAATCTTAGAACCAAAGACTGGTTTGGGTTGGAAGGGATCTTAAAGCTCATCCAGTTCCAACCCCCCTGCCATGGGCAGGGGCAACTTTCACTAGGCCAAATTGCTCAAAGCCCCACCCAAGCTGGCCTTGAACACTGCCAGAGATGGGGCATTGAACAAGTGTTAATGGGCACTTGCTTACACCCTGGAGTTGCTCATGCACAGGTCTTGAAACTTCTTATTGAGCTTCATGGCTCTCCCATGGGGATGTTCTCCCCAAGGATAATCACAACTCAGGTAATCAATTGCAAAGCACAAATTCTGGCAGTGAAACAAGTTGCAATAATCCATTTGTTAAGTAATTGTGAGGAGCAAATTCAGAGGAAAATGTCTCTTGCTTGTAGAAAACCTCCAATCAGAAAGTGATGGTGTTTTGGAACTGGAGATTTGTTGAAAATGGTTCACCCAGTTTTGAAGCTCTTACTCACAGGCTTTAATACTTTTGATTTTTAGGCAGCTCTTGCAAAACAGGATGTTGTTCCTCATAGTAAGTAAAGCTGTGCTAACTTCCTGGTTTCATAGGAATGACACATATCTGTGTAAGTAATCAGAGTTTTGTTATGAATTCTGGAAAGCTGGGTTGCATTTCCTTTTTTTTTCTTTTAGTGTTTCATATGTACAAATCGGCACTTTCGCTGATACAAGAACACAGAGGAGATTTAAAATGCAATCAAGCAAGACCCACTGTGTTCTTGTTTAAGAAAAGTAATGGATAATTGATCACGCATTTGTCCCTGGGCAATTTCATTGAATCTCTGGACTGGGTCAGTATGGGGACTAAAGGCCATGATGGAAACAGAGTGGCTACTGTTTCTCTCATTAGCCTATGGGAATTACAGTTGCCATGACTGTTGTGATGAATATTTGAGCTGTAGCTAAGTCAGTGAGCACTCTGACATTTTCAGCACCTTTATGCTCCATTAGTGTCTACTTTTGACACATAATCCTGTAGTTAATCTTTCTGGCACAAGACAGCTACAGAAACACATTCCAGAGACCCAAGCAGAAAGGCATTAACAAAACAAGCCTTGCTGCAGTTGCTAGATTAAAGTGGTCACCATGATTCTGGCCATAAAAGGTTGGGTAGTTGGAGCTAAAGCTAATGGGGTTGATAGGATAGGTCTTGCAGTAAAAATGACTGGAGAATACTCAGAGACAGCTGACATGGATGGGGAAAAAAACTCAAGACTGTTGTTTCTTTGTGGAAGTCTGAGCAAGATAGCGACGTCTCATTGACCCTTGCTTTCCTTTGAGTCTACCATGAACAAGTCACTGCACTGGTACGACAGGGTTGTTCTGGAATGAAAACTAGTGTCTTCATACCATGCTCTGTTGCTGTGTAGACAGATACATCACCAAGATAACACCAAGTATGATGGCTGCTTTTACTGTCTTCACAGTATCCTTGGCTTCACTAAAGTTCCACCAGAGGAAGTAAAAGGCAAAAATTACTTTCTGCTAAACACGTACTTTTCAATTGAGAATATTGCTGAAGTTTACATTAAAAGTTTCCATACTAGTCTTAAATAAACAATTGCAAGGCTAAGAGCTGAGCTTATTCGCAGTGTGGACTTCTGTGTTCATGCTTTGTTTCTTCTAGGAAACTTTAATGTAACATGCTGCTGAGTGCTCTCTCCCCCACTTCACTGCCCTCCCCAGTTAGCTCAGTTACTTTCTGCAGACAGGACTGTAACCAGAATACAAGGTCTCATCACAATCGACTGGCCTCAATAAATTGATTCTCTTTTCAAACACATTGATTTTTGCAGTGCTCACTATAGTAACAGCATTCTGCTGTATGTGTTTTGTATCCTTGACTGATCAATGTTAGTCTTCAGCTACAAGCCTGGATATATCTCTGGCATAAACTTCAGCTTTATGTTCATTTTGAGCTTACAAGCCTGAGGAATTGTTTCAGCCTGAAGTATGACAGTGACTTATTAGAAGCTCAAAAAGGAGGTTTGACATGAAAATGTTCAGGAAGCTGAGCAACTGCTGGATAAGGTGGATCTCTTGTGTCTCCAGCCACACCTTCTTGTATTACACTCCTTACAGTAATGCTGACTTTGGTAACAAGGATCAGAAGTTTTAACTGACTTTTATTACTCTACAAACTTAAGTACTGAATTAAAGCTTGTTCTAGTGCTTTCTGTCTGTCTTTGGTCTAGAAATATTTTGCCTGGAAAAGTCTCCAATCCTCCCTCTGCACGCAATAGGCCAAACCTATTTAGAGGCAAATATGTACCAGAAGAATACAAGATGTAAGCCAGAAAATGTAGAATCACAGTGAAATCTGAAAGAAATGATACTGTCAGTGAAGAATATGGCATCAAACTTAATTCTTCAAGGAAGATGCAGGAAAGGTCATTTGGATGTTACCCACAGATCCTCCTGGAGACATGTTTTGACAAGCCTAAAAAACAAATGTTATTTGTTATCTAAAGGTCAAGAGTACTCTTGCAGGACATATTACATCAAATCTAAATGTTTTTGAGGTAGTTACAGTTATTGTATACAGAGCATACATTAATAGTGTTCTTGAAATCATGGAATTGGATTGCTCTGGAAGTTCTCAATTAATGCTATGAGTTCCTACAACTCATATTTAGTGGTACTTGGTAACATACTCTTAACTTAGAATCATAGACTAGTTAGAGTTGGAAAGGACCTTAAGATCATCTAGTTCCAACCCCCCTGCCATGGGCAGGGACACCCCACACTAAACCATGCTACCCAAGGCTATGTCTAACCTGGCCTTGAACACCGCCAGTGATGGAGCATTCGCAACTTCCCTGGGCAATCCATTCCAGTGCCTCACCACCCTTACAGTAAAGAACTTCTTCCTCAGATCCAATCTAAAC
>JASSUY010038874.1:0-10148 GCA_032466535.1 Forpus xanthops
CCTTGAAAAATCAAGGCTATCACAAGAGAAAAGAGGCAGAAAAAAAAGTTCACATTAGTTTCGTATTTTATTTTTCAGCAAATAAAGAAGAATGTAAGAGGAAGAGGAACAAAATTACATAGATGACAAATTCAGAAACTGAAAAAATAAATCACTGTAACCCAACAAAACTGGAGAAAGATGAAAGAAGAAAAATATCCTGGCCTCACTTTTTTCCCTCATGCAACACTAGGAAGAAGCATTGTACGTAAAATTTATTCTCCCATCTTGGACATTTTTCTTGATTAATATTTTTCCTACATACCCCTTTCACGGAATTGTTTAAACAAACTAAAGTTTGGCATGCAATCTCCCTCAAAAACTCCTTTCTCCACCATACATACACACTTCTAAAGCAATCACTTGACTTCCTAAGATCATAATTTCTTCCATATTTCCACTAAGAAGAAAAGGAAACACACAAAGTTGATTTGCATTCCAGGGACACGTACTTCTATTCATACCTTAAGAATCTGATCTCCTTCCTGCAGTCCCTCCTGCTCAGCTGAGGTGCCTTCTTGAATTCCAGCAATAAATATCCCTACATCATTTCCACCAGCCAGTCGTAGACCAACACTGTCCCCTTTCTTGAATCTTACCATTTTTGTATTAGGACTACAAGGTTTACAGACAGGAAAAGGAAGTAAAGCCATATGTTAGGCATATGACAATAACAAGTTATTGAGAAAAATAACTGCAACCCATTCAACAAAATCATATTAATAATATTCTTGGTCCCTATCTTTCACTCTTTAGGCTATATTTACCTAGGCAAATACTGAAGGAAGGAAGCAGAGAATTTATATTTTTCAGAGTGAAAACTGAATTAGGAAGAGGATCTAAGTGGTATACACAGACTTGACAGAGCAGAACAACTCCCTGTTCTTGAGGTCCCAGAATAGTTCCCTATGTATTAGATCCTCTCTCAGAGGTTGGTTTTTTTTATGAAAACACTCTAGTTGTAAGTAATCATACTTATTGTTCTTTCCTCTGTAGGTGGCTACTGAACTAGGTTCAGCTTTTTTGCTGTCAGAAAAGCTGTTTGTCTGAGTGACCTTCCAAAACAGAGGACAGTACTTATCTGTCAGCCTTTCTCAGTAATACCCTAAGCCTGTATTATAAATTCCCCTTCATCAAAATAATCACTTGATTAATTTGCACATCAATGACAACATATGCAGGGTCCAATCCAGAAAAGATCTGAGAAGAGAGTCCATTTAAGAAAATATTCCAAGCTATAGAATATTTTCAAAATCTTATCTTTAGGCTTCTCCTTACAATCTCAGAGCTCCTCTCCCTTCTTCATTCAGAAACTCTCAAAGGAAAACATGGAAATTGATTTACTATTAATACAGTTTGAAACTTTAAATACCTTAATTATTAAAGAATCACCAGTATTAGGTTCTAACAGGAAAAAAAAAAAAAAAAAAAAAAACCACAAAAAAACCCACAAGACTAAATTTTGGAAGCAGCATTTGGTTCACTTCTAAGCAGAGACCAGAACTGCAACAGGCTTGCATGTGAAGGAAAGAATTTCTGCATAGAAGTTTCCAGCTTGTATAAAAACACATGTATGTCTGGCTTTGTCTTGCAAGAAGCTAGTTTATAGAGGACATTCTCTCTGTGTCTTAGTACTGCGGGGAAAGGGAGGTTTGTCTTTTGTGTACCTATAAAATAACAAAAGAGGTGTAAAATACATTTCCATAGATTTGCACAGGTTAGAATGCCCTCTACTCAAAACAGGTTGATCAGGGCCTTGGCCAGTTGTTTTTGCCTATTTCTGGTGGTAGATATAACACAGCCTACAAGGGAAAGATGTTCCAGTGGTTAACCACCTCATAAGAAAAGTTTTCTTCTTGGTATCAAGTCAAAATTTCCCATACTTCAGTTTGTATCCCTTGCTCTTTGTCCTACTACTGTACCCCACTGAGAAGAGTATGGCTTCATTTTCTCAACACTCACTACATATTAGGTCACTGAAGACAGCAATAAGATGTTCCTGCAGTCCTCTTCTCCAGGTTTAACAAAACCAGTTTTCTCAGTCTTCTCTCCTATGTCATACACTCCAGTGCATCAGTGTATTTCCCATCTTGGGGAGCCTCAAAATGGACACAGTAATCCAAATACTGTGCTCCAAGTACTGCCAAAAAGGGCAGAATAAAAATATACCATTGTGTATGTTCCTATGTAAGCCCAGAAGCATAATTCTGTATCTTCTGGGTAGCAGGCAAGTCTGTACTTTCAGACAGGTACTTCTTAACCTAAGTTTAACTCAAATTTGATCAGTGAGAAACCAAGACATCTCTTCTTGGCATTAAGCTATAAAAGGAGTATCACTCTAATTAGGCAAAAAGCCAGAACTTCAAAACCAAACCCATGCAACCAACAACCAGACAGATGTCACTGGAAAAACACTGAGTTTAAAAGAACACAGCATGTGCTGCCTTACCCATATATTGCTTCATCTTCAGGGCTGGGTTTAAGAACCGTTCTTGTAACTTTTGGTTGAGCTGCTGGATGAAATAAAGCCAACAGAAGTTACTGAGCTATTAAATGAAACTGCAAGTGGCAACAATTTTTAGCTGATAGCAACCAAACCCCTCCAGGCCAGATTTCAACTTCAAGCATCTCTTTGACTAGAACCAAATTACTTCTCTTTTTTAATTCTTAAAAAACAACAAAGTTCAAGGGAGGGATACACAACTCTTTCAAGTAAGTCAGATAAGACTTCAGGTATAGCTTCATTTGGTTGCTCATGGCAAGGCTAGTAGATGCTCTAGTAAAGTATGTGCTTTTTGAGGTGGTAATTATAACAAACAACTGCCTTCGAACAACCTCAGGTGTTTCTTCTTTCCCTGCGCCACTAAGCAAAGACAGACCTTGTCTCTGTGTGTAAGGATAGGGTTAACAGGAAGAGTATACTAGATATATCAACGTGACTGGGGGAGTAGGCATTCTGTGGCCGGGGAAAAAAAAAAAAAAAGAACAACAAAAGGTTCAGATTCTGACCTGCAGGGTCATCTTGGTACTTCAGTTCTTTTTTTATGTCTACAGCTGTAACAGTAGGAGTAGCAATGTCACTAGTCGATTTGAATGGTGTAGGCATTGCTCCCATCCTGGACATCCTACTGGATGGATCATCTTTTGCACTAAAAGAAAGAAAAAGAAAAAAGTGTAGTGAAATTTTATAAGAATTACATGTATTTTAACAATTTGACATGCATTAGAAAAGTGGACAACAAAACCAGTAAGGGTCACTTCTCACTTTGTTTTCTCTTTCAGCTTTTCATTGGATGAATGTGAATCTAGATCAGAATGATGTAATCTGTCATCTTGAGGGGAGAATGACCTGTTAGACTCTACTTCAGAAATATCTGTGAAGAGAACAGCAAATGAAGAAATGCAAGATTTATTTAAATTATCTGCACACACATCTGATCCCACATTATTTACAAAGCTTCACATTTAAGATAAACTGAGCCTTTAAACCTACTGTTATTACAAGTTGGATTTGACTAGCATTCAAAAAGTACTATATGCCTTTTAGTGCTTCCACTCCCCCATTACCCTTAAAATATTTCAAGAAGTTTCATACAACCTTTAGGAAACACACATCAACAAAACTACCTTAGGCATACCATGAACTTGTTAATTAGTGTTAGCAGCCTTTTATTTGGGGTCACATGTAGGTTCCCAAGCAGAAGACCATGCCCATATTAAGAGTCATCCCATCATTGCTTTTCAGTGACAAAAGAAAGAGTAGTCCTTAGACCTGAACCATATCTGTCTTCACAGTAAAACTTGCACCCAGTATTCTGACATTTGAGATGCAAATATCATTCAATAAATAACATCCTGCTCTCCCCAAAATCCTAAGCCCTTTCCAAAGCCAGATTGTATTCAGAAATATTGTTCATACACCATGAGAGATCATTTGTACAGAATTGATACTGGAAATAGAAACTGGTTGCCCAGATGGACTTAATTCCCTCTTACTCTGTGAATTTTTCCCTCCTGTTGAACACTGTCATGAATGCTAATGCCCCTAGAAGAAGAGACCAGTCAATCCATTTGTTTTTAAAACTGAACTCTTTTATTAAAGCAACTGACTTGTTATTCAGAGAAGGAAGAATGATTATTCTAGGCTAACAATGCTGCTTCTTTATGCCCTGGCCCACAATATAATCATGTGATTACTACAAATTTTTTCTTTCACCTAAAGGAAGTGAGCTTAGGTTTCTTTGTGTTTAGTTATATTTATTAAGAACTTGGTTCCACTCTGCATCGCTTTCAGAACTTTTTATCCACATTAAACCTCACCATCCATTTCTGAGTCGCTGTCATTCAGTGAAGGAATGTTGAGCAGTGTCTGCTTTCTGTCCCTGAGGACAACCAGCTGGAGCTTTCCCCGTGACTTTTCAATCAATTTTCGGGCATCAGCTAAAGACATGTTCTCTGTCACTGTACCATTGATCTGGATATAAAAAGGCAAAAATAACATGAACAAGTAAACAAACAAGTCCGTATTGTGCTCAAGTTTAGTAGTGAACTATAACATGACTTACTCCAGAGTAACCACTATAACAAGTACCTGCTAAACAGCTAGCAGTAAAAATCAGAACAGACCTTGAGAATGATATCGCCTTCATGAAGGTTGCCATCTTTGGTTGCTAAGCCAGTACAGGTCATTTCTTTAATGAAGATCTGACTTCCAAGTCGGAGACCGTACTCTGGAATCAGGGAAATAATACACTGTACTTCAGAAGATGAGTGAGGATGCATTTTTTTAAGACTACAGTGTATATGCAACACACCCCATTACACTATGAGAAAACAAAAAAATGCAGACCTAGTAAACCTGCTTAATCCTATGCTAACTCTTCTTTCTCAGTGCTGTCATTATGATGAGAAAAAAACAGCAGTCCAAAACCAATCACAAATGGGTGATTAGTCTGTACCTTCAACAGCAATACAACGCCTTTGTTCTGGAGGTGCTTATTAACATGCTGGACTAGATTCTCTCTCTGTATCATATTTGGCATGGTTTAGAGAGAGAAAAGGGTCAAAAAGTGCAAATAGAAGAGTGGCTTGTTTTCTCTTTAAAACAGCTATTGCATGCTGACCCATCATATGTGCAGCCCAAGAAGAGTTTCAGTTATTTCAAGCAAAGGGCATTCCATCCCCCCTTTATTCTCTTTGATCCAGGTTACTTGGATCAGTATATTTACTATTTAAAAATAAAGGTAACAGTCTTAAAGCACATACATCCTGGAACAACAGAAAAGGAAAGAAACACTTATCTGCTTAAAAAAAAAAAAGAAAAATCACACGTGAGTGATTCTTCAGAGTATCCATATGAATGGCAGAAATTAGTATGGAATTACTACCTCCATATAAAGCTTCACAAAGACACCTTAAACTTCTCCTTATTTGTATACCTATCTGGATTGTCTTTGAAAGCAGAAACATTATACGCAGGGAAAGACGAGGAAGGAAGAAAAGGGATCCTTGCCAGAATCCATGAAAAAAAAAAAAGGTTAGCTCTTATGTGCAAAGACTATGCGAGCAAAAAACTTCTTACAAATCATAACAGATTTGAAAAACAAGAAAATCACCCACAAAACTTCCACAAACCAAGACACTCCCTCCTGCCAAAAAAACCCCAACAAAATCAAAACCAACAACCAACTTCCCCCACCCCCCCAAAAAAAAAAACAAAAAAAAACCAAAAAAACACACAAACCCATACAAACAAGAAAATCCCCAAAACAGAAAAGATGTTCAACCTAATCTCAGATACACTTTACAGCACAAGAGTATTTCACATAAATGAAAGATCAGGCTTTTAGGCTTTCATTTACACACTCTAAAACTCAGCAAGGAAAGGTTGTTTCAGCTGTCACTATTTCAGTATTCTTTAACTACACCCTGAAGAATGAGAACCAAACAACTCAACAATCCTTGGAACTCATTTAATTATACTGAAGGATAGAAGTGCGCTACCTGAAGGCAGAGCCTAATCTTCATCCATTGTAGCTGACCCTTTTATGCATGTGCTAAATATAATCTGAATCATGATCAGACCCATGTTTCCCACCAGAAACAGAAGAACAGGGCAGAGATAAGGGAAAATGAAAGGACACAGTGGCTTGAAAGGAATGAAAAGATGTGGGTGTTCTCTGTTCAAAGGTAAAGTTCAAGGTGCTGGGGGAAAAAGCACCCCAAACCAGCCACCAAAAATAAAAGAACAACTTAAGCAATCAGTTTGAGAACTCAACAAAAGCAGAGAATATTCAGCTCCTTTCCCTCTCCAACAAAAAACAACATGCTGTATTACAAGACAGTGTCTCTTTTCCTCTACTATACCTTCATTATGTCTGCCTTTAGTTAAGAGAACGCTGATTGGTCCATTCTGATCCTGTGGTCCTAGGTACTCATGCTGACGGTGTATTTCAGGAGAAGGACTTCGGGAATGAAGCCTGTCCCGACTTCGACTCCTCACTTCCCTCTCGTATCTAGGATCAGGTTGAGATCCATGACTGTAACTGGGTGGGCTGTAGTCTCCTCTGTAGTCCCGTTCATAGCCACCATCCTTGTCAACACTCCTTCCCCTGCTCTGATCTCTTCTATAGTCTAGATCTAAGCTCCTGTCAATGCTCCTACCACGACTTCGATCACGGCTGTAGCTGCATTGCCTGTCGTGGTCTCTGCTTCGGTTACGCCCTCTGTCTTGTTCATCTCGATAGCTCTGATCCAGGCTGTTTCCCCAGCTTTGGCTGCGCCCTCCATTACCACTAAGCCAACTTCTGTCACTGTAGCCACTTCGAGCACTTTTGCCATCAAATTCTGCATGGTCATCCATTACATCTAAAGCTCTGTCCTCGTAATCAACAGAGGGGCATCTCTTCAGTGCAGCAGCCTGCACTTTCCTCGGTCTTTTCACGACCTGCTCAGTGCAATACAGAAAAAACAACCAAAAAAACCCTCTTATGGTCAGAATGTGAAATTCAACAGGTGAATATTCTTCACACTTTAAATGGGGGTAGACAGGAGGGTGAGAACAAAGTTCTACCTACAGAACAACCAGTAAATTAGACTACATAGATGTGCATAAGAAATACTAACTGGGCAGATAAAAAATAGTAGAAGAATTTAAAAAAAAAAATCAGATCAGCAATCACATACTTCTACCTCTGCAAGAGTATCAGTAATAGTATAAGTACTTATTTTCTTTTTCTAGATGACTTGTAAAAAAAGGTGACAAGCCCCAATAAGAGGGAGTTGTAGATGCCTCTCAACTAATGAAAGCCGACCTGGACAGCAAATCCTTGGCCAAGGTCTGTTAAGCAGGACATCATTTGCTACACATAACTTTCGGTTTTTCTAACTACCGCTCATTACTCACTAAAATTGAAGATTGAGGATACACATTTTTCAACAGAATAACTTTGTGATGCTGTTTAATTTTCACTTGTTCCACTTGTAGAAGTCTTTGCTTTGGTTTATTTACTATCTACACTATATTGGGCAAAGGCTTGCTTTGCTTTGTGCACTTACAGCATGCTTCATAGAAGAAAACCAAAATCTTACACAGGTACATACCAATGTAAATTGACACACATCCGTAATTTACTTACAATGGTGGCAACTTTTCCACTTTTCCTAAGCTGCTGAACTGCAAAAGAATGTGGAACGTTCTCCATTGGGGTCCCATTAACTATGATCACGCGGTCATTTTCTCTGAAACAGGAAGGAGGCAAAACCCAAGAGAATAAAAAAAAAATAAAAATAAAATAAAAAAAAAAGAACCTTTAGATTCTGTTCACATTAACAGGGAGTTTTGTTTTAAAAATGTGTTTGTTATACAAGCACTACAATACTTGAATACTAGAAGAAGCTTTTAGCATGTTTAGAAGCTAAACTTTGGGAAGCAGTGTATATTTTTGTACATGTACCATGACCATCTTAAGTACCTTGCCATAATGTCAGAGAAGACTTTCTTTTGAAAGTATTGTGATGACCATTAAAACTTTTCTTTTTTTTTTTTTTTTAGTTCTTTCAAAACTCCTTGTCTTTCACATCTAGTGCTAGGGGCTTGGGGCTTTTTTTTCATATCAACATAAGAATATCAAGAGCGTTTCAAAGTGCTGCAGCCATAGCAGTGTTCAGACAAATCCTGACAAGTACCACTTCAGTACCCTTTTCTGAAAGACTGGTATTCAGGTCCCATCTACTCCAAGGAAAGGTGACTGGGGAGGGAGAAAGGAGAAGAGGTGAGAAACAACACTATAACCCACAAAAAGTCCTCCATGCCCTAAAACATAGGCCAAAAGGGATTACTAACTGGACAATTAAGACCTCCTGCATGTCAAATAGACCATTAAAACTTAACTCAGTCACCCCTAGGAGACAGCCCCATAACAAATGATTAACTGAAAAACAGTTTTCTTCCAGAAAGGCATTTCAGCACAAGAAATTAAGAAGATGAAAAAAATAAATAAATTAAAAAAAAATCTACCACTCCTCATATTAGTTTATTCTGGTGACTACTCAGTTACTAACCTTACACTCAGACCATTAGCTTAGCCAACTACTAGTTACTGTACGGTTTCATGCTAAATAAAAGAAATCCTTAGTACCCATTATTTTCTTTTCATTGTGATCAAGTCACGTCACAATTGTCTTTTTAAGTAAGATTACATTCTTTAAGCCTTTCTTTGTAAGGCACCTTATCCAATTCCTGAATGGTTTTTGTGCATCTTTTCATACCTTTCCAACTCCTTTTACTGAATGAGTATGCCAGAACAGCATGCTTTATTCCAATATCCATTTCATCTGTGCTTTATGTCAGAGCTAAAATAGTTCTTAACAGTCCATACATCCAAAGATGGTATCAAATACTGTAACACCACCTCAAGAGCTCTTATCTCTGTATGCTTACTCAACCTTAGAAAGGATCGCAGACTTTTAATTCCCTCTCCACTCTGAAGGTTGGATCTATATTCCTTGGTTTGCTGGAGGAATGCCTTTGCATTCAGTTTTCTTCAGAACATATTTTGTCTGAACATGCCCAAACTGCTTGGTATTACCTTATCATCAATTTACCTAGTATCTTACATAATTTGTGGATCTTACTTTATTCCCAAATCCAGGTAATTATGGAACAGGATGGATGACAGTGGTATTGTGTAGGGGTCACTGCTATAAACCAAAGAAATTGCTTACTGAAGTAATCCATCTGCTGGACCACCTGGGAGAACATCTGAAATGACTATTGATGTTTCACCATTTTCAAAATGAGGGTTATCTCTGCCGCCAGAAACTGCAATCCCAAATCCTCGTTTTGAATCCTTTACAACAAAAACAAACACAACAAAAATCAATTCCATCCATATATATTTTCATAAGGAGAAGTAAGAGTAACATGAATGTTCCTGCAATGGCACCCTACCTCAACACTATTTAAAATATGATAGCTTTGTGCAGAGAGCTGCAGAAATACACAGCACCTCTTGATTTAAAAAAAGTAATGCATTTACAGATCCATGTAACATGACATATGTTCCCATGTTCCAAAACCTCAGTCTATAGCCTTGTAATAGTAATTAAGCAAAGGACTCACTAACTTAGCCTGCATTTCGTTCCAATATCCCACTAGTTATTCATATCAAATTTACTGTCAGATAAATCTATTTTGTTTGTGACTCCCGAAAAATTGTAACAGCTTTTCCAGGATCTCATCTTTATCAATATTGCTATGTAGTTTGCAATAATGACTTACTCTTTGACCAGACTAAACAAGATCAGGGCTGATTACATAAAGCAATCAGTGAACGTGTAAACTCTCTATAATTATCCTCTCTCATAATCAACTATTTTAAATACATATTTTATGCCAAACTTACAGCCATAGAAATACCAGATTCATAGAAGCCCTAAGATGGCATTCATAACATCATTCACAGAATCAGGGAAAAACAATAGGGTCTGAAGGAAGTACATCTGTAACACTAGGCCTGAGAACTGGTAGCATAACTGAATTGCAGACAAGAAGGTGTGTGTAAAACCATACATTTTGTTAAAGACAAAGGTTTATTTCTATCAGCTAC